>CM029659.1:28896498-28981498 GCA_017311315.1 Dendrocalamus latiflorus | reverse complement strand
GTCCAGAGGCCTCAGAAAAAAAAGAGGACGAGAACTCTGGTTCCTCGAATTCTTAGTAACCGGGGACGCCTGGTGAAGAAGGATAAGAGGGATTTATCACAGCCGATCATTGAAGTCCCCCAGAATGAGAAGGGGAGCCAGTTGAGACCTGGCAAAAGTATGACACCTTCAGAAAAAAGCATACCGGATCTGAATATCCCCATCGGCATGGATGTGTGCGCACACATCGGAGCCGAAAAAAACTAAAGGGACTTGCCACCGCAATTGAAAGAAGCGATGCGCAAGGTGAAGCTCCAGCAAGAGCGATTGCTCAAGAAGAAGCAACTCATGAAGAAATAGTTATAAATTATGTGCACACGGGAGAGTCCCTGAATAGGACAACAGCTAATATCGATATCTACTTCGTAAAGAAAATTGCCACAATCATCGATCTTGATCCCGAGCCTGCATCGCTCACTGAATGTAAGAAAAGATCAGATTGGGAAGATTGGAAGAAGGCAATAGCAACTGAATTGCTATTTCTGAACAAAAGAGAGGTGTTTGGGCCCGTATGCCGCACACCTCCCCACATACACCCCGTTGGGCACAAGTGGGTATTTGTTCGAAAGAGAAATAAAAGAAATGAAGTAGTGAGATACAAAGCAAGGCTAGTAGCCCAAGGTTTCACTCAACGTCCCGAAGTTGATTATGAAGAAACCTACTCCCAAGTCATGAGTGGAATTACCTTTAGATATTTGATCTCAATGGCAGTAAACTTAAACTTAGAAATGAAATTGATGGATGTTGTGACTGCATACCTTTACGGTAACTTGGATTCGGAGATTTATATGAAAGTTCCTGAAAGAATACCTCTCCCGAACTAAGACAGAGCAAATAGAAATCTGTACAATGTGAAACTCAGAAAGTCACTGTATGGACTGAAATAATCTGGAAGAATGTGGTATAATCGCTTAAGCGACTTTCTCTGCAAGAAAGGCTACACGAACAATGAAGATTGTTCTTGTGTATTTATACGGTGATCCTAGAATGGATTCTGTATAATCTCTGTGTATGTAGATGATCTGAATATCATCGGGACAGCAGAAGACATAAGAGAAGCAAGCTCCTACTTGGAGTCAGAATTTGAAATGAAAGATTTGGGCAAAACCAAGTTTTGCTTAGGCCTGCAGCTTGAGCATGCCCCTGAAGGAATCTTGGTACATCAGTCTACCTACACCCAGAAGGTGCTTGAAAGGTTTGACTTTGAGAAGGCATTCCCATCAAAAGTACCGATGATCGGGAAGTCTTTACTTTAAGAAAAAGATCCTTTCCGACCTAGGGAAGAGGGGGAGGAAGTCCTGGGACCGGAATTCCCATACTTGAGTGCAGTGGTAGCACTCATGTACTTAGCAAACTGCACTAGACCGGATATTGCATTTGCCGTGTACTGTTAGCAAGGTACAGTGCAAGCCCACCAAAAGGCATTGGCGGGGCATAAAGGACACCTTCCGATACCTCCAAGGAATGAAGGACCTTGGATTGTTTTACAGAAATGATCAAGATCTGAACTTGATTGACTATGCAGATGCTGGGTACCTGTTAAACCCGCATACCGCAAGGTCACAAACAGGCTATGTATTTTCTGTGTGGTTGAACTGCAATTTCCTGGAAATCGTCTAAGCAAAACCTTGTAGCTACTTCGACGAACCACTCAGAAATTATAGCACTGTATAAAGCCTCACGAATGTGCGCTTGATTCCGATGAACGATTCACCACATCCAGCAGTCATGTGGAATGAACATTGCGCAAACCCCCACAATTATCCATGAAGATAATGCAGCTTGCGTTGCACAAGTGCAGACGAACTATGTAAGCATATCAACCCCAAGTTCCTCTATGCTCATGAATTGCAGAGATGGACAAGATTAAAGTACTGTACACTAAGTCATGTAGACTTGTTCACTAAGTCACTCCCCGCATCTAGCTTTGAAAGGTGCGTGCGTGGAATTGGAATGACGAGACTTAGAGAAGTGCAGAATTCAGGGGGAGAATTCTCACATGCCCGCCAATAAATCTTGATCATGAAGATTAAGTACCCAAAAAATAAAGTCCTGCAGACCAAATGAATTTGGGTGAATTGTACTCTTTTTCCCTTGACGAGTTTTCCATGAAGTTTCTCGACCAAGGTTTTTAATGAGGCAATTCGTGCATCGCAGCATCACACGTATCATGTGCTCTTTCTCCAAATTTTTCCCACTGGGTTTTTATGGAGTTTTAGTGAGGCATGAACGTGTCGGATGAGTGCCCAAGGGGGAGTGTTAAGAAACCTGGGCCTGGGCCAGCAGCCCAGGGCCCATGGTAGGCACATCATTGTAGTTTATAAATAGAGAGCCATACCTCCTCATTATGTACACGTGAATGAAAGCAATAAAGAAAGACCAGGAGTTCTCTCTATCTCTCTGTGTGTTCAATCTATTATTCTGTGATTCTGTAATTGATTCGTTCTTGTTCTAAACAGAGGAATCGCTTGGACTGGTCGCCAGCGATGGTTCCTCAACAATCGGCAGGCTCTTGCAGAAATCGCCGCCGTAAGAAATAACCGCTAGCGTGTAGTGTATATGTTGGCGACTTGGCGTCAGGGTCTGTTCTTTTTAGCTGCAGTTTATAACTTTTGATTGTGGCTTATAGTTTTTAGGCTATTCGTACGAGAGATTACAGTGTAACAGAAACTCACGTATGGTTTTTACTGATATAAATGAAGTCGGTACAATATATACTACAATTAACTAGTAGACTCTATATTAAAAAAATATTTCGTTTAAAAATTAGTTATTGTAGAAAAGTCAAAAACAATTTTAAAAACCGAAAAGAACATATCCTTAAATTGCATTCTCCTCATGCATATGAGTGCCAAATTAGGAATCGCATGCATGCATGAGAAGCTGACTTTGACTGCGCACGGAGCAGCGTGCACGCACCCGGGCGGGTCTTGTACGGGTCGCCGGCAGGGCCGTGTAACGGTGTAAGCATGGAAACGGCAGGGAGAAAATGGGACGAATAAAGCACGGCCGGCAGCTGGCTCTGTCAACGCTGCCAACGGATGAGGTCTTAGTAGTATGATTGAGTTGGGTATACGATTTTACTAATATAATTTCATTTTTTATGTCTATTTTTACGTACACAAAAGTGCATACATTTTAATAGAAATTTTGTAAAGCCGTGGATTTAACTCTGCTTCCATCTTTCTATATATATGTTAAGGATGCACTCGCATACATACATACATACGTACGTACGTGTGTGTGTGTGTGTATATATATATATATATATATATATATATATATATATATATATATATATATATATATATATATATATATATATATATATATATAAAATAACGAGTGCTCCTTGGTGCCCGGGCCCCCATACTCTAAATAGGTATGTATCTGTGCGAAAAATTTTAAAATTTCTTGGATGTCAAGTTTAACTAGTTCACTAACTAGTTCAAACAAGTTTGAACTAAATTTCGAATTGTAGTTGCCTTTTTATGATAGTTTGATTATAGACATATGCTAATTATATACATAAATCAGCAAAGTATGCAATCTAAATTCATTCAAAACTTTGAATTTGAGTATATTTTTTCAAACTTATATGTTTCATTTGAATTGTTATTGGTGAGTATATATCCTAAAATTGATATTTTCAAAAAATATACCTGAATTTAGATGGAATTGATGCATGGTGCAGCAAAATAAGGCGAATTTGGTTTGTCAAGTGGCGCATCACGTCACAATACGGTCGCACATCGCGAGTCACAAGTTACATGATTTTTCACACGAAAATACGCGAATGCGCGCATGATCAGTCAAAGCTCTCCACATGCCATCTCCATCTATCTGTCATATGATTTAAGAAGTGGCAAGAAAAGCATCTTATAAATTGGTCTTCTCTACTTTGCCTTAGCAATATAGTATTAAACCATGAATGTTTTGAAATTATAGAAAATGAGCTTAACTCATATTGGCCTATTTCTAACAATAAATTTATGATCTCATGAAATTCCAACTTTAAACACTAGTAGGCATAGTCGTACATCCGTAACTCCACCACTCTACCAAAATTAGTTCTCGAGTTTCTTTTTTGGTTAGCCAACAAATGATTGTATTCAAGTTTTTTTTAATAAAAATCTTAGCTCCGCTGGAGCACATGCATGGCAAACAAAGTTAGTCTGGTTTAGAACGCGAGCATCTAAAAAATACATGACTTACACAGTTAGGACGAACCTTCCAAAACTTTTTTTTTTTTGCCAATCCTCCGGTCCAATTAGACGGACACTAGTTGAGAAACCGTATCAACCTCTAACAAATATCAGAATTCAGAACTATATAGTCTAATTTCTATAGCACGGCTACATTGCAAACGAATGCCCAGATACAGGCCGCGCTCTAGCTGCTACCCATGCAGCCGGTGCTCCCAGTTTTCGCGGCGGCGGGGAGGACGAGCAGTCAAGCAGGATGCCGCCCGCCATAGAAAACCAGCAGAATGATTGAGAGCAGACCGACGGCGCCGCTCAGTTCAGAAGGGTGTGCTTAATTTCCGCGTAGTTTTTTCGATTATGAAGGCAAGCCACAGTGTCTCCGGCCCCTGTTTTCATAGAAGCACAGTCAGGCCCCCGTTCTCATACATCTGCCACATAACAAACAAACAAGAAAAAGTAGCATCAGCAAAGACCGTAAGCCAAAAGAGAGCTGGGCGCAGCCCAGATAATTAAGCACGCTTGATTAGCTTCCGCTTAGTACGTCGAGGAATCACACACAATCAGCTCCCGGAGTCCGCTTCAGCAAGGAACGAACGCCGAATCTCCGGTCAGAAATGGAGCTTTGGATGGCGACTTCATGGAAGAAATTGCAGCCGGACAAGTTGTGTAATAATTTATCAGTGGCCTATCCGTATCAGGTTTTACTGGGTCAACGAAAAGACATGGAAACCACACGTTGTCGACTTTCCCCATCTGCCCACTGTAATGTCGTTTGGGCATCTCGGTCTTCGAGGAGACCGTTGCTCCCTGTCAATTCCAATTACTCCTTTATTGGTAGAAGGTTTGATCAGTCCAACCAGTTTGGCATTCGAGATTTCGGACCGACGTGTGCTGAGGGCAAGAGTTTCATTCCTATATACGAGAACTCTTTCGAATTTTACTTCTGCCTTAAATTTGAAGCGTAGAGGAATAAGTATTATCCCGTCACATCTCAAAAGAAAAAAAAAACCCTATGTACAATGTGTACCTTAGCTGTCTAGTGGGTTTTGCATGGGCTAACAAAAAGGCTGCATGTACCTTCCTATAAAATGGCTTATATGTTATAATTCTGAATAGATGTGAACATATGTTATAATTAGAGATGGCAACGGGTACCCGAAACCCGAGTACCCGATGGGTTTTACCCGATAAGGAGGCGGGTATGGAAAGATATCTTCACCCGCGGGTATGCTAATGGGCAAAAATCTCTACCCATCGGGTATGCGGGTGCGGGTGCGGGTGTATACTACCCGTACCCGCATACCCGCGGGTAAAATATACCCGGCCGGGTGTATATTAGATATAGCAACAGGTACATATACCTGTGGCCCGTATATATATATTCGAAACGAAGCCGATGGAAATACCCGCACTCGTATATACCTGTGCCCCGTATATACCCTTATCAATTCGGGTATGGGTTACCCGTCGGGTATAAATACCCGCGCGGGTGCGGGTATGGGTAAGTTTCTATACCCGTGTGCGGGTACGGGTATTGTAGCGGGTGCGGGTGCGGGTATCGGGTACGGGTATGGTTTAGCTATACCCGACGGGTATTTACCCGTTGCCATCTCTAGTTATAATTATGAATAGATGTTATAATTCCTATATATGTGGCTTGTATGTTATATGTGGATTTATAAATAATTATGTGCATGATGAATAGTCCACGGGTACTATGGTCGGTAATTGATAACTGGTAATGTCGAAATCTTTTATAGTTGATTTAATGCGTCCTACGTACTAAATTATAAAAGGAAAGTCATATGATTAGAATTATGGTATATTTATTCGAGACTAATTACAACATATGCGCGATCATCTAGTTTTAGATAAGATATGAGCAAAATATCCACCAATAATATCCTAAGCATAAAGTATGAGTTAGTAAGAGCTAGCATCCGCAATGCATTTTATCTAAACTTGTACCTAGGAGGACAACCACTACAATGCATGTTGCTCCCTCCATTCATTTCTATTTGATGTCCTAGAATTCGTACCATCAAATTTTCTAAAGTTTAACTACTAATATATTTGAAACTATCTAGATTGGCTATATAAAAACTATATCATTGGATTTATTGTAAAAAATACCTCCATAATATTATAATTTTATTAATTCGTAATAAGATAAAGTTACAAAAAGTAACAATCAAAGTCATAACTAGAGCGTGAAAAATCAAAGACATCAAATAAAAAAAAAGAACGGAGGGTATATGTTTATGTTGTATCTAAAGGCCCACAAGATTAATTGATGCATTTAATTTTTTTAAATAGGTGGGCTCACAAAACACATTTTTGAGATACAAACTTTCCCCTCAATACGGTATCTACTAATATTTAGCTGTCTTGATCTGCCCTGCTCATTTGGGCTTTCTTGTAGTTTATGGCTTATTTTTCATTGTTCGGCACTGTAGCTGGCTTATTTTATATTGTAACTGCTCGTGGCTTTTTTGGTGCAATTAAATTTTAAAAAATAAAATAGAAAAACATGTTAGCCCATCACGGACAATGCAAAGAAGTACGGAAAAAAGAAGAAAAGTTAAAAAAAGAAAACACGAAAAAGACAAAATAAAAGAAAAAATGAAATTAAGAAACTAGAAGTTAGAAGCTAAAAGCCTAACGGAGAAGGCAAAATAAGTAGGACCTAAAGAAGTTGTATCTCCTGCAAGAAACAACTTCCTTCTCTCTTCACTCCCTTTTCTTCCGTGCCACGTAAATCCTACGTTGCATCACAATCAGCACCGACGTCCGCCGTCCGCTTTCAGCTTGTAACGCCAAATCCTCCAATCCAATTAGACGGACGCTAGTTGAGAAACCGTATCAACCTGTAACAAATATCAGAATTCAGAACTCATGTAGTCTAATTTCTATAGCACGGCTACGTTGCAAACGATGCCCAGATACAGGCCGCGCGCTAGCTGCTACCCATGCAGCCTGTAATACCACAACAAAATATATACTAAAGGGAACATTAGAGATGAATAAGGATTTTTGCCGTCAGACCTATCGACTTTTAGAGTGTCGATTTAGTTTCACGCGCAGCGGTTTCCAGACCATTCCAGGACGGTCGGCACCATCCAGAGAGCCGTAGAATAAGCGCTCTCAGAGGTTCCCGGACCGCCTAGGGATAGTCGGCACCGTCTCGCGTCTTGGGTGTTCATCATCCAGCAAATTCTTACCTTACCTTCTACCGACTTACCACTGCAGTAAAAGAAACCCCAAAACCAGCATAGTCGTGGATCAAAATGCCCTTGGGCAGCCAAGTGTGTGAGAGGGGCATGGGCATAATGCGAGGGTGTTTTGGTCATTCCACAAATGCAAGGGCAAGCCCTCAACCGTGCCCATATATTCTAGTACCTTGCAGCCAAGCTCATTTTCCCATCCCATTCTCTCGGCCAAGGTAAGAGCACAACCATTCCATACCTTCCCACTGCCAAACCAAGAGTAAGCCAACCGAGAGCCACCCCAAAGGGCCAAGCACAAACCACACCATTTCGGGCAGCATCAGGTAAGTGCAAGGTGAACCTTCTTTCAGTAGAACGCCGCACACCAAGCCTTGCAAGCATACACATAGAGAGAGTGAGGGCTAGGGAGGTGGCCGAGTGTAGAGGAGGCGGCCGGCGGGATACCGAGCGCTCCTCCACCGCGCGCACGAGGAGACAAGTAGGGGGGGCGGCCAGCGGTGAGCCCAAGGGGCCGGCGCACCCGCTTGCTGCCGCGTCGCCCAGGGAAGGGGGCCGGCTGTGCACGCGAGGGGGAGAGGGGAAGGGAACGGCGGAGGGGCCGCCGGCGACGCCGAGCCGGCTGTGCGCAGCCGCGTCGCCCCGGTCCCCACACGCGAGGAGCAGAGAGGGGGGAAACAGAGGGGGCGGAGAGGAGGAGGCGGAGGCCGGCGGGGGCTGCCGGCGGCGGAATGGGGACCGGCGACGCCGGGCCGACCGTGCGCGCCGCCGCGCAGCCTCGGGTAAGGCCCTGTTCGGCTGGCTGAGTGGAGAGAGAGAGAGTGGGGGAGGGTAGGGGAGGAGAGGAAGGGGCGGCGGGGGAGCCGCCAGCGCCTGGCCGGCCGCGCCACCCGGGCGGAGAAGAGGAGGAGGAGGATAAGGGAGAGAGAGGGGGGAGCCAGGAGAGGAAAAGGGGTGGCCGGTTTGACCGGCCAGGTAGGTGAGGAAAGGAAGGAAAAAAAGAGAAAGGAAAGAAAGAGAAGGGGAAGAAAGGAAAAAAAGAAAAGAAAAGAGGAGAAAAAGAAAGAGTGGAAAAAATGGGTTCGACACCTGCGCGATAGGTCCCTCAAAACCCGTGCGATTACGCCCGAGGTTGGGGTACGAGCTTAGGGACATTGTTCTCCGTTTAAGATCCTTATTTTTGTTTTTGCCGTTGAGACGGGTTGATGTGTGCGCAGGTGGAGGTCCCGGGTCGGAGCCGTCCACACGTCATCCCCGAGGTTAACAAGGCAAGTGCATTGTAAAGCGGTGATTCGGGTAGTAATTTCGGTTAAATTGAAGGATTTGAGGGTAAGTTTACCTTATTCCGGGCGCATAGTAGATGAATGATGAACATTGGGACATGGCAAGTTGATATGCATAAATGAATTTGCAAGTGCGTGGTAGAATAGTAAACTATGATGAATGGTTGTTATTCGTGTTTCCATGCCATGATTTACAGTATTTATGAGATGATGCCTGTGGTTATATGCTAATCATACTTTGATGAGTAACATTTATGACTAGGCATTCACATTTGGAGCATATTGCATCATGCAGTTGCATAAGAGCCAGGTCGGTGAGAAAGTCGTACGACTAGTCCGGAGTGCTCTTGAATAAGACCTACAGAGGTAGGTACTCCACGGGAGTGGAGGTTGAGACCTCGTATGAAAGAGGACGAGGCGAGTGGTCCATCGACGGGTGGACGCTCCGCTATACCGGTATAAGCTACAGTTACAGACGCATTGCATTGCATGAAAACTGAACAGAACAGTGATACAGTTACAGATGCATTGTATTGCATACAAGGGTTAACTGTGAAACAGTTACATAGATAGTAACGTATGGTTCACAGAAATGGGAGGTGATAACAGTAAAATAATTACAGAAATAGTGGAGTATAGCTCACAGAAATGGGGAGTGATGTTAGCAGAATAGTTACAGAGATAGTGAGGTGCAGTCCACAGAGATGGGAAGAGTTAACCGTTAGGTAGTATAGGCTAAAGAGTTGAGAAAGAAGTGCATGAGCATGTGCATGGGCATATGCATAACGACCGGTTGATGAGAACCGAAAGGGATATGAGAAAAGGGGCATGTGCTTGATGAATAGTTCATCGAATCTTGAAATGGTTAAATGGAAAAGTGATTAATGAAACTGGAATGTTAATGGTCTAATGAATGAACCTGTTATTTGTTGTTTTGCTTTGTACTTGTTGAGTCGGTGGACTCAGCCTTGCTTTGTTGTTGTTTTTAGGTGACCGTTGAGGACGACATGTACGGGCGGGAGTAGCACATGGATAACTGGCACGAACCAGCAGCACTCTTGTATCACCTTTTGTCAGTTTACTTTAGTTTTGATAGGCTAGAGTAATCACTAAAAATGTTATGTTGTATCTGAACGCAGTAATATAAATAAAGTTAATGTTGGCTTAAAATTTCTTTAGTGTTAATGATTTGGTAAGAGTATGCAGAGTTGGTAGCATCTTGGCCCAGAGAGTGGCCGGGGTGTTCAGTTGGTATCAGAGCGGGCGTTAGGTCCGTGGTAAAGAAATTTAATAACTTAGGTTACTTATTCCACTAAAATTTGACTTAGGCCTAATAAAAATTAAAATTTGACACACTGGTGCACCATAGGATGGGATGGGTCTTATATTGTATTTACGCTTTCGCTACCATTGTCGATGATTTGTGATGTTGAAATGAATGTTTGTGGACTAGTTGTGTGACTGGTTGTCTGTCGTGGACAGATATGCCGAGAGGTAGAGGTCGTGGACGTGGCCGTGGAGGCCGGGGCCGTGGCCGTGGCCGTGGCCATGCCCAAGCGGAGCCACCGCTTGAGGTTCAGCAGGAGGCACCTAGTGCGGAGGTTGCTTCTGCTGAACATTCCGTAGCTAGAGATCCGGCGAGGACTTCGGCCTTGCTGCAAGAGTTCATAGAGGAAGTCCGTGCGCTTCGTCGTCAAGCACCAGCAGCTGCTGCGGCTGTACCCGCTGTTGCCCCTGTTGCCATTCCGGTCGTACAGGAGGCAAGAATGGGCCTTCGTGAGAGGTTGGCCCTGCGACTAGTTACCTTTGATGGTTCGGGCACGCCAGTCCGGGTTGCGGATTGGTTGCGTTATACGAAAGCTACCGCATCACAAGACTTTAGGTCCGTGGCAGATCAGTCTAAAGGGCTGCAACCCTGTTGTGGTTCGAGCGCTTCTCGTGGTGACCAGAAGAGGAGCTTTACCGAAGGGGGTGGGTCGTCTCAGCGACCCTCTCCTAAGAAATCCAAGCAGGGCCAGCATCCCCCACAATCATCTAAGTCCAAGACTTCGAGGCCGTCCTCTTCCGTGCCTCATTCGTCATCGGCGACCCCAGCTTATCGTCCTGTCCCAGGACAGGGCCGGATCTGTTTCAAGTGCGGAAATGGACACCGTGCTGCTGAATGTTCCTGGATGGGGAACTGTCGACATTGTGGCCAAGTGGGCCACAAAATGATGGTTTGTCGATGGAATCCCACTAGCATCATAAAGTGGGAACCCGTATCTTCACCTTCGTCAAATGCTACACCTCGGGGGTCAGTCCAGATGATGGCGGCTACCCCTGTGCTGCAGCCTCCTCTTCCCTGGGCGCCACCTGCTGGGTATTACTGGTGTCCTGCACCGACTCCTCCATTCCAGCATGCTACACCGTCCCCATTCTCGATGCCGCCACGACAGAATGTCGGGGCTCTTGCTGCACCAACTCCACCCGGAGCCTACTCACTGCCTGCCACTGAGACCGTGGGTCAACTTGACGTTGTGACAGGTACCGTGTTAGCAGACCCATGTGATGCCCTTGTTCTTTTCAATCCCAGCATTGCCTATTATTGTATCCTGCGCGTTTGCTGGAAAGGCCAAGCTAAGTGTTCAGCAAATTTTCCTAACCGATCATAGTCAATACCTTGAGTTAGGTATCGTTGTTAGCTCCACAGTGTGCCTTAGCTGTGTGGCTACAATAAATGGCAAGGATTTTGTTACCAAGACAATGTCTCAACTCATGCGAAAGGGCGTGAAGTTCCAGTGGACCAATGAATGTGAGCGCAGTTTTAGTACTTGAAATAGAAGTTGGTAACTGCTCTTATTCTCACACTTCCTAAGCCAGGGAAGCGTTTCATGGTCTACTTGGTTGCTGATGCCCTTAGTCGCAAGATGACACTACCCACTCTGGGTTGTCTCGTTGCTGACTTTGAACGGATGGGAGTTTCCTATTGTTTCGCTGTTACAGCACAGGCTGAGATGCAGCTGTTGCTGGAATCAGCAACTCCAGAGCGAGAAAAGGAGGCACAACAGCATGACCGCTTGCTTCAGCAAGTGAGGAAGCGGCTTGATGAAGGAAAAACGGGGGATTTCAGCCTTGATGAGTCAGGCGCATTGCGGTTTAAAGGCCGCCTTTGCGTGCCGCAGAAGGCTCAAGTCAAGGATGACATTTTGAGAGAAGCTCATCGTACCCCGTACACAGTGCATCCTGGTGAGACCAAGATGTACCGTGATCTCAAAAAAAGAACTTCTGGTGGAAGAGAATGAACGTGGATATTGCCAAATATATGGCATCTTGCAGGGTTTGCCAGCAAGTAAAGGCTGAACACAAGCGCCCCGCTGGGCTATTGCAGCCTTTGGAGGTTCCTTAGTGGCCATGGGATGATATCACCATGGACTTCGTAGTCGGCTTACCTCGTACCCAGCGAGGTAAGGATGCGATTTGGGTAGTGGTGGACCGGTTCAGTAAGTCCGCGCACTTCATTCCCATTCGCACCACGAACTCAGCGAGTGAATTGGCGCCCATATATGTGCAAGAAATAGTAAGGTTGCATGGTGTGCCTAAGACCATAGTTTCGGACAGAGACGCCAAGTTTGTCTCCAAGTTTTGGGAGAGCTTGCAGGGCGCTCTGGGCACGAAACTCCAGTTCAGTACTGCTTTCCACCCTCAGACGGATGGACAGTCCGAACGTACCATGCAGACATGTTGAGGTCCTGTGTTCTGTCTTGGAAGGGTAGCTGGGAGGATCATTTGGCACTCGCAGAGTTTGCCTATAATAACAGCTACCACTCCAGTGTTCGAGCAACACCCTTTGAAGTTCTGTATGGGCGAAAATATAGATCGCCACTGTGTTGGGATGCAGTGGGCGAGAAGGCTATTTTGGGACCGGATTGGGTCCAACAAACAGTAGAGCGAGTGGCAGAGATTAGACAGAATCTGCTAGCTGCCCAGAGTAGGCAGAAGAGCTATGCAGATGTCAGAAGGCGAGAACTAGAGTTCAAAGTGGGGGATCAGGTGCTCTTGAGAGTATCTCCCACTAAAGGCATAGTGCGATTTGGTACCAAAGGGAAGCTTAGCCCGAGGTACATTGGGCCATTTCCAATTCGGGAACGGATTGGAAAGCTGGCGTATCGTTTGGATCTTCCGGACTCCTTGCGAGGAGTGCATGATGTGTTTCATGTGTCGATGTTGAGGAAGTATGTGCGAGATCCAGAGCATGAGATTGTGTTACAACCGGTGTACATAAAGCAAGACCTCACCTTCGAGTCCCATCCAGTTCGGATACTGGAGGAATTAGAGAAGGTGTTGAGGCATAAGAAGATAAAATATGTTACAATGCTTTAGGCTCATCAGACTGAGCGAGAAGCGACATGGGAGTTGGAGTCTCGCATGTGCGAGAAGTACCCGGACTTGTTCTCCATGGGTACGAGTTAATGTTATGTCATGTGCAGTTCATTACATTTTGTTCTTTGGTGCATATTGTTGAACGCCAGAATTCGGGGTCGAATTCTGTTAAGGGGGTAGAATGTAATACCACAACAAAATATATACTAAAGGGGAACATTAGAGATGAATAAGGATTTTTATCGTCAGACCCATCAACTTTTAGAGTGTCGATTTAGTTTCGCGCGCAGCGATTCCCAGACCATCCCAGGACGGTCGGCACCGTCCAGAGAGCCGTAGAATAAGCGCTCTCAGAGGTTCCCGGACCGCCTAAGGATAGTCGGCACCGTCTCGCATCTTGGGTGTTCATCATCCGGCAAATTCTTACCTTACCTTCTACCGACTTACCACTGCAGTAAAAGAAACCCCAAAACCAGCATAGTCGTGGACCAAAATGCCCTTGGGCAGCCAAGTGTGTGAGAGGGGCATGGGCATAATGCGAGGGTGTTTCGGTCATTCCACAAATGCAAGGGCAAGCCCCCAACCGTGCCCATATATTCTAGTACCTTGCAGCCAAGCTCATTTTCCCATCCCATTCTCTCGGCCAAGGTAAGAGCATAGCCATTCCATACCTTCCCATTGCCAAACCAAGAGTAAGTCAGCCGAGAGCCACCCCAAAGGGTCAAGCACAAACCACACCATTTCGGGCAGCATCAGGTAAGTGCAAGGTGAACCTTCTTTCAGTAGAACGCCGCACACCAAGCCTTGCAAGCATACACATAGAGAGAGTGAGGGCTGGGGAGGTGGCCGGGTGTAGAGGAGGCGGCCGGCGGCCGTTGGCCGTGCCGGCCGGCGGGATACCGAGCACTCCTCCACCGCGCGCACGAGGGGACGAGTAGGGGGGCGGCCGGCGGTGAGCCCAAGGGGCCGGCGCACCCGCTTGTTGCCGCGTCGCCCAGGGAAGGGGGCCGGCTGTGCACACGAGGGGGAGAGGGGACGGGGACGGCGGAGGGGCCGCCGGCGACGCCGAGCCGGCTGCGCGCCGCCCCGGTCCCCGCACGCGAGGAGCAGAGAGAGGGGTGAAAAACAGAGGGGGCGGAGAGGAGGAGGCGGAGGCTGGCGGGGGCTGCCGGTGGCGGGGTGGGGACCGGCGACGCCGGACCGGCCGTGCGCGCCGCCCCGGGTAAGGCCCTGTTCGGCCGGCCGAGTGGAGAGAGAGAGAGAGAGAGAGAGAGTGGGGGAAGGGAGGAGAGGAAGGGGCGGCGTGGGAGCCGCCGGCGCCGCTGCGCCTGGCCGGCTGCGCCACCCCAGGCGGAGAAGAGGAGGAGGAGGATGAGGGAGAGAGAGGGGGGAGCCCGGAGAGGAAAAGGGGAGGCCAGTTCGGCCTGCCTGGTAGGTGAGGAAAGGAAGTTAAAAAAAGAGAAAGGAAAGAAAGAGAAGGGGAAGAATGGAAAAAAAGAAAAGAAAAGAAAAGAGGGGAAAAAGAAAGAGAGGGAAAAAATGGGTTCGGCACCTGCGTGACAGGTCCCTCAAAACCCGTGTGATTACGCCCGAGGTCGGGGTACGAGCTTAGGGACGTTGTTCTCCGTTTAAGCTCCTAATTTTTGTTTTTGCCGTTGAGACGGGTTGATGTGTGCGCAGGTGGAGGTCCCGGGTCGAAGCCGTCCACGTGTCATCCCCGAGGTTAACCAGGCAAGTGCATTGTAAAGCGGTGATTCGGGTAGTAATTTCGGTTAAATTGAAGGATTTGAGGGTAAGTTTACCTTATTCCGGGTGCATAGTAGATGAATGATGAACGTTGGCACATGGCAAGTTGGTATGCATAAATGAATTTGCAAGTGCGTGGTAGAATAGTAAACTATGATGAATGGTTGTTATTTGTGTTTCCATGCCATGATTTACAGTATTTATGAGATGATGCCTGTGGTTATATGCTAATCATACTTTGATGAGTGACATTTATGACTAGGCATTCACATTTGGAGCATATTGCATCATGCAGTTGCATAAGAGCCAGGTCGGTGAGAAAGTCGTACGACTAGTCCGGAGTGCTTTTGAATAAGACCTACAGAGGTAGGTACTCCACGGGAGTGGAGGTTGAGACCTCGTATGAAAGAGGACGAGGCGAGTGGTCCATCGACGGGTGGACGCTCCGCTATACCGGTATAAGCTACGCATTACAGACGCATTGCATTGCATTGCATTGCATGAAAACAGAACAGAACAGTGATACAGTTACAGATGCATTGTATTGCATACAAGGGTTAACTGTGAAACAGTTACATGGATAGTGACGTATAGTTCACAGAAATGGGAGGTGATAACAGTAAAATAATTACAGAAATAGTGGAGTATAGCTCACAGAAATGGGGAGTGATGTTAGTAGAATAGTTACAGAGATAGTGAGGTGCAGTCCACAGAGATGGGAAGAGTTAACCGTTAGGTAGTATAGGCTAAAGAGTTGAGAAAGAAGTGCATGAGCATGTGCATGGGCATGGGCATATGCATAACGATCGGTTGATGAGAACCGAAAGGGATATGAGAAAAGGGGCATGTGCTTGATGAATAGTTCATCGAATCTTGAAATGGTTAAATGGAAAAGTGACTAATGAAACTGGAATGTTAATGGTTTAATGAATGAACCTGTTATTTGCTGTTTTGCTTTGTACTTGTTGAGTCGGTGGACTCAGCCTTGCTTTGTTGATGTTTTTAGGTGACCGTTGAGGACGACATGTACGGGCGGGAGTAGCACATGGATAACTGGCATGAACCAGCAACACTCTTGTATCACCTTTTGTCAGTTTACTTTAGCTTTGATAGGTTAGAGTAATCACTAAAAATGCTATGTTGTATCTGAACGCAGTAATATAAATAAAGTTAATGTTGGCTTCAAATTTCTTTAGTGTTAATGATTTAGTAATAGTATGCAAAGTTGGTAGCATCTTGGCCTAGAGAGTGGGCGGAGTGTTACACAGCCAGTGCCCCAGTTTTCGCGGCGGCGGGGAGGACGAGCAGTCAAGTAGGATGCCACCCGCCATAGAAAACCAGCAGAATGATTGAGAGCAGACAGGCCACAGTGTCTCCGGCCTCGGTTTTCACAGAAAAGAGTCAGCCCACCGTTCTCATACATCTGACACATAACAAACAAACAAGAAAAAGTAGCGTCAACAAAGACCGTAAGGAAAAAGAGAGTTGGGCGCAGCCCAGATAATTAAGCTCGCTTGATTAGATTCCGCTTAGTACGTCGAGAAATTAAACACAATCAGCTCCCGTTGTTCGCTTCAGCACGGAACGAACGCGGAATCTCCGGTCAGAAATGGAGCTTTAGGTGGCGGCTTCATGGAAGAAATTGCAGCCGGACAAGTTGTGTAATAATTTATCGATGGCCAATCAGTATCAGGTTTTACTGTGTCGACGAAAAGACATGAAAACCACACGTTGTCGACTTTCCCTATCTGCCCACTGTAATGTCGTGTGGGCAGGTATTTGCCTGAAATGGACTATTTGGGCATCTCGGTCTTCGAGGAGGCCGTTGCTCTGTCTCTGTCAATTCTAATTACTCCTTTATTGGTAGAAGGTTTGATTAGTCCAACCAGTTTGGCATTCGAGATTTTCGACCGGCTTGTGCTGAGGGCAAGAGTTTCATTCCAATTAGCAATAAAACTATTTCCTATAAACAAGAACTCTCTTTTAGCTAGGTGTAATCCCTAAATTCAAGTCTCATTTCTACTTTAAATTTGAAGTGTAGGGGCATAAGTATTATCCTGTCACATCTCAAAACAAAAAAAACCTATTTACTAAGTGTACCTTAGCATGCTAGTGGGTTTTGCATGGGCTAACATAAAGGCCGTATGTGCCTTCCTACATATGTGGCTTATATGTTATAATTCTGAACAGATGTGAACAGATGTAAACATATGTCATAATTCTGAACAGAGTGAACAGATGTGAACATATGTTATAATTCCTACATATGTGTCTTATATGTTATGTGTGGATTTATAGATAATTATTTGTGCATGATGAATAGTCCATGGGTACCACGGTCGGTAATTGATAACTGGTTGTGCAGGATGAAATCTATTATATTTGATTTAATGCGGCCTACGTACTAGATTATAAAAGGAAGTCACATGATTAGAATTATGGTATATTTATTCGAGATTAATTACAACATGTGGACGATCAGCTAGCTTTAGATAAGATATGAGCAAAATATCCGCCAATAATATCCTAAGCATAAAGTATGAGTTAGTAAGAGCTAGCATCCGCAATGCATTTTCTCTAAACTTGTACCTAGGAGGACAACCACTACAATGCATGTTTTTTTCCATTCATTTTTATTTGATGTCCTAGAATCCGAACCGTCAAATTTTCTAAAGTTTATCCACTAATATATTTGAAACTATTTAAATTGGCTACATAAAAACTATATCATTAGATTTATTGTAAAAATACCTCTAGAATATTATAATTTTATTAGTTCATAATAAGATAAAGTTATAAAAAATAACGATTGTGAAAATCAAAGATGTCAAATAAAAAAGAACGGAGGAAGTATGTTTTAGGTTGTATCTAGAGGCCCACAAGATTAATTGATGCATTTAATTTTTAAAATAGGTGGGCTCACAAAACTTATTTTTGACGTACAAACTTTCCTCTCAATACGGTAACTACTCATATCTACCTGTCTTGATCTGATTAAAGGAGTTGTATCTCCTGCATGATACAACTTCCTTCTCTCTCCAATCCTACGTGGCATGAGGAGTTAATCAAATACAGTCAGCTCCGGCGTCCGCAGTCCGCTTTCAGCATGTAACGCCAAATCTCTGAAATGGAGCTTTGGTCGGTGGCTTCATTGAAAAAAAATGCGCTGGACAAGTTGTGAAATAATTTATCAGTCCATCAGCATCCGAAGAACACACATGCTGTGGGCAGACATTTGCCAGAGTGACATCCACATGGACATCTCAGCCTTCCAGGAAACAGTTGCTCTCTTCCCTCGTCGATTCTAATTCTAATTGCTCCTTTATTAGGAAACGGTTGATTAGTCCAACCAGTTTGGCATTCCAGTTCTCTGACTGAGAGCAAGCAAGAGTTCGATTCCTATTGCCCAAGTATATATATGCACCTTAGTTTTCTGATGGGTTTTGCAAGTGCGAAGAAAAAGGCATCTCCAGCCCGTCTATACCTTTCAGAGTTCAGACGCACCTACGGTTTCAAAAAAGCCAGTGTGGAGTGTCTGTGGTTCCCATTAGTTTCCCGAATCTTGGAAATGATGATTGAGGAGATGGCTGATGGTAAGAGAAGCGGCATGTTGGCATGGGCTCTATAGGTTCAAACGAAGAATGTACTCCTTCCGCTGAAGATCATAAAACTTATTTTTAATCGACGTTGTTCATAGATATAGGACGTATGAAATATACAAATACAAAATAATTATATTGTTCCATGCATATTCCTAATAAATATTTGTTTACTTTGTATCCTTATATATGTATGCATTGAATATAGTACTTAGAGATAACAATTAACGGTATTGTACTCATTTCCAATACCTTCTTATTCTATATGCAAGACAAAATGTGCCATGTTTTTTTGGGTGGATGGAGTAATTCACAAGGGCAATGGTAAAATTGATAACCACGATATGGGTGTGGGGAACAAGGAGGTAACAATTAATGATATAGGTATTAAGGAGTACTGATTTCTCCTCTTCTTTAAATATAAGTCATTCTATAATTTCAAGGTACATTTACATAGTTTCTTCCTGTTATGCCCTCATTGAATGAATGCATATGTTCCTATAAATAAATGAGGTCCATCTCTCAACCTCTCTCCCCTTCTCAACATATTTAAGAGTGGAATCATTAAAATCTAGGAATAAATGAAATGACACCAAGGTCATTTCTCTCACTCCTTAATTTGTATGCCCAAAGTTAAAATGGCTTATATTTTGAATAACAAGATAAGGATTCAATGACATGATGATGCCCCTAAAATGGATTAAAAGAAGTGGTTAGAAACAACCCGAACACATATTTACACTCTCCTTTTTTAACAAAAAGATACTCAATCATAATTAAATAGTTGTCACTTTTGACCAAATTATACTGGAGTAATAATATCATTATTCCTATAAATATTTTGGTTGCCGTGATGGTGTTCGGTTCACTACCTCCACCTAAATAGAGATTTTCTGTGGAGAATAGAATCATCTATGTGTGTATATATGTAGCTTGTGTTATAATTATTTAGGAAACAGCTAAACAATGCTATACCATTTGGAAGCACTTCCAACAGTATAACAAAGTTTCATGGAGTTTTAACATATTGCAACAAGTTTCATGTAAGTTTTAGTGATGCAACAAGTTTCATGGAAATTTCAGGTTTAACAGGTAGAAGTTTCAAGAAGGTTTAGAAAAATTTTCAAATAGATTTCAACAACTTTCACAAATTTCAACAATATTAAAAACGTTTTCCAGGAAGTCCCAAACTTCAAGAAAAGTCCTATCCTTGTTTAAAGAGTTTCAAATAGGTTTCGGAGAGTTTAGTGTATTATTCGAGTGTTTCAACGTGTTTCAATGAGTTTCAAACATGAAAATTGATTAAAAATAAATTTTAGAATATCTTAAAATATTCAAAAATAAACTTCAAAGTTTCAGCGAGTCAACAAAAAATCCAAGCAAATTTCATAAATTTTAGGCAAGTTCCAAATTGAAACTACAAGATTCGAGCAGATTTCAAACACGAAAGTCACAAAACATCATGTTTTCATTGTACTTTCAAAGAAGCATCTTCATTAGAGCACACTGGAGATAAGGAGACAATGAATTTTGAGCATGTCGCAAGCCGTCGTCTTCACCTTTAGCCACTTGACTCCCACTCCACTCTTACCTGTGGCAGCTGTACGGCCCACCACTACTCACCGTGGCGCTAGGACAAACGCACAACCTTACTCGTTTGTGGAAGCCGAGCGAGCCCACCACCACTCATCGTTCGTCGTAGCGTGGGTAAGCTTGTGGCCACTGGTTGCTCTCCAAAATACAAGTTTCATAAGGTTTCATGTTCTAAAATGCAAGTTTTATGTGAGTTTCATGAGGTTCCAAGTTACAAAACACAAGTTTCAAGTGGTTTCATATTCCAAATTGCAAGTTTCATAAGGTTTCATGTTCAAAAATGCAAGTTTTGTAAGAGTTTCACAAGGCTCTATGTTTCAAAACACAAAGTTTCAGGTGGTTTTATGTTCGAAATTGTAAGTTTCATGAGGTTTTATGTTTCAAAATACAACTTCGTGTGAGTTTCGTGAGGTTTCATATTCTAAAATGCAGAAGTTTGAACATGTTTTTACGAGTTGCAAGTTTCAATATGTTTTTTGTGAGTTTCAGGAGGAAAGCAAAGGAATATGCCATTTCAATGTAAAATAAAAAAAATTAGAATAAAATTACAAGAGACAGTGCAAAAATTTCACAAATTTCAAAAAAAATCCAAAGCTTCAAATTGATGCAACAGATTGGGTCTAGGAAATAGTGGCGTCACCCAAAGTAGGCTTGGGATTCGTGGTGGTGCGTGTCGATCCGGTAGCACTGGAGAGCATCCCAACTCCTGTTGGCTTGTTGTGCCGTCAACCCATTACGTCACCAGCCCCATGCTACTACAACCTGCTCTGACCATGCCTAAAACCACCGTTTCTCCCAAATTTTCCATCTGGTCGCTGTTGTGTTGCCTTAGCTGATCTCATCATCGTCGCACTGCCACTCCTTCCAATAGCTACCCTTGTCACATCCACTCCCTTTTGTATTGCTTAGCACACCCATGCCAACCAACCTCGCAGCCTCGTGGTAGGGCGCATGAGTAGATTGGGAGTTTGGGTTGGAAGAGAATAGGGAGGCAGAGAGAGAGAGGGAGTTTACCGAAAGGAAAAATGAGTGGAAGGGGGATGGCTCAAAGAGTGGATAAGCCGATAAGGATTGAAAGGTAGATAGCGATCGGGAGGCAAATGATCTCAATTGTCCATTGTAATGGATCGGACGCTTCTAAGCTATCCTTTTTTTTAACGGAGTTAAGCTATCTCGTTGATTCAACAAGGAACAATATACTGTTCCCTAAGATTTCTCGACTCTTTATGGCATTAATAGATGTGAATTTCGTATGGATTCTTGATTTAATGATAGTTATTTGCACATAATAAATTTGTCGGCTGGTACTATGGTGGGTAATTCATAGTTATTTGTGTGCAATGAATTTCATACTGTTAATTTAGTACATGGATTTAGTGCGACCTGAGTACTTAATTATAGAAGGAACCTCACGTAATTAAATTTTATGGTTTATTTATTTGAGATACGTTAACACATGTACAGTAGGTACTCGGATAGTTTTAGATAAGACATGAACAAATCATAAGGTAGGTCCTAGCTCATCAATTACCCTCTCGGGAGCTTGGAGTTTTCAGCTCAACACTCAGACAATTCGACAGCAAATAACATGTTTCTAACTGTCGTAAATACATGTTATTTTGAATGTCAACACGGTTTTCAAACACATAAATCATCAATTTATATAAAATATATTCATAAAACCTATTAAAATTATAATATTATAAAAGTACTTTTGGAGATATATATATACATACATATATATATATATATATATATATATATATATATATATATATATATATATATATATATATATATATATATATATATATATATATATATATATATATATATATATATAAGTTTGATTTTCATGTATCAGAATCTAATTATTTAAAAGGATATCGGTGCTCAAAGTTTAACCGCATATATCTCAAAACCATATTTATTTGTGACAGGATGTAGTACATGTTTATTTAGTTATGATTGATTTGAAGGGATTACACTCGTACATAGTAAAAAGCTCCTGCGCAATACGATAAAACATTTCATTTGCTTCACACATATAGGAGACTTCCTACACAACGGATCGCGAAGAAACCATCCAGCTCGTCCCATGCGTTCTCAGATCAAACGAATCGGAGAATCCTCCCGATTCCGTTGCGTAGAAATGGCAGGCGCGCGCTTTCCTATCCATCCAGTGGTTATCAACAGCCTGCACAGTTCGGGCAACAGTCTGGAGGGTGGGTTGACGGGCAGTTACCCTGGAAGGGAGCTGGCATGTGGAGAAGAACAACGAACAAGAGTCAGGTGGTAATTCCAGTACGCTACCAATGGATCAATTAGTTAATGTATTATTAACAGTAGATTCCTATAAGGAAAATTAAACCACGTGTGTTGCGATTGGGTTTAGAAATTAAAGCCGTATATAGGCAACGGAAGACTTCTGTTTATTTAGAAACAGGATTGCTTACAATTGGTGGCGCATGTTCCAAGATCCCTTCCGAGGATGCCACTGACAAAAACCAGTAAAATGAGGAGGATGAGAAGCAACTGAGCCTGGGTCGGAAGATGGCCAGAGTACTTCTTCGGCATTGTTCCTGACGACCGGTGTGCACCGTGCCTAGTAATTAGCACCGAAAGGGAACAATTGGCGTAATGGATGCAGGCTGGGCGCTCAAATTGCAGTGCGAGCTCAAGCACATTTAAAAGCCTCCATTCAGAACCCAACTTTGACTGAAACTCTGAAAGTAAGGGGAACCGTGGAAGAAACTTGGAACCGATATTACCCTCTAGAACATCGCTTAAAAAAAATACTTAGAGTTTAGCTTGAATGGCTCGCGTGACAGAAATGGCACCCACTTGTCGTTAATTAACTCCAATGTACATTACTCTCAAGCAAGGATGCAGGTAGCTAGCAGCTTAGCTTTCTTCTATTGTAGGATCAGATAGACAGCAGATGAGGTAAATAGTGTCTAGAAAATTTTCCCTCAAATATTCACAAATTAAGTTCTGTGTCGATTACATGATTTAGATTGAACGTGTACCTCAATGTCGCCATGAGGGGAGACTCAAGGGTGTTGGGACTATCGGATGGAAAGCAATCACTCTAAATATGGATGCGTATGGTCAAGCCTATTTAACAGTCTTGCAACACATGATTGACATGTCCCTATATATCGACCAGCACAAGGACGTGCTTTGACAACAGAATCCAAAGCGGCCGGATGTTTGGATCACGAGACAACACAACAGTCGGTTCAACCAATGGTTGAAGGAGCGACTTGCTAGGAGCTCGTCAAGTAATATGCTGACATGGTTGGCAAAAAGGCCAACATTTACAGTTGTGATATGGCAAGGATATGACATAAATGAGTACACATTCTATACGCAGACTTAGGATGTAAAGAGCACTAATTAGAAAAACGATGTCCACATAGATGCGTTCAGTACCGATGCTTTGAGGAACTCCTAGTATGGGTTTATAGGAGATTTGGGAGCTCGATTATGTACTTTTCAAAATCACCTTGTTTCGGTGCCATTGGGTCCATCTCCTGCAGATGAAGGTCAACAAGTATGGTGTCACTACCATTGAATTAAAATGTGTCGGATACAAAGATAAACCATTCGTACTATCTAACTAAGTTGTTCAAGTTTTCTATGTAACTGACCAGGTAAATAAGGAGCGCCACGTAGTTCTTCATGAGAAAAGAAAGATTGCCAGAATTGAGAATGTAGTGGATGAGGAAGAATACAATCAATTTGATGAGTTGTCTCTTTTCGGAAACGGCATAAGGGTAGAGGAAGAGTGTGACAAAAGTGGCTACATACGTGTCGATCATCATGAAGGACTAATTTTTAAAGAAAATAAGTAAGTGAAATGATGAATAAAATGTTTATGTGTCATATATTCTGTATTTGCATTTGTATATGTGTATGAGAATGTGTGATATCTATTACTATTATAAAAGAAGGAGTTGGTGGTTGTACGTCCATTCTCCTCCAACCGCTCTATTCACTCAACTTCTCACCATTCTTCACTTTTCAACCAATCAAAACAACTCTCTTGTATAGCATAATTCTCTATATATTCAATAAGTTCTGTTGCAACGTACAGATCCGTAACTAGTATATATATATATGTGTGTGTGTGTGTGAATTTGCATATATGTACGTAAGAATGTGTGATATATATGTGAATTTGCATTTATATATAAGAATGTGTGATATATATGTGAATTTGAATTTATGTATATGAGAATGTGTGATGGTTGTAAGGATCATCACAGACGGTTTTTATTTAGAACCATCTATGATGATTACTATCACAGACGATTCTCTTTCAAAACCGTCTGTGATACTTAATTATCACAGACAATTTTTATTTAGAACAGACGGTTCTGAAGTAGAACCATCTGTGATTATTCCCCTATATGTATTGCGTTCTAGGGTTTTCACCACAATACTAACGCTACACCCGAGCTCTCCTCCTCCCCCAAGAGCGCTGTCTTCCCCGAGCAGGCCGCCTCCCCGAAGGCGCCTCCTCCCCCGAGCGCCCCTAGCACTCCTCGCCCGAGCTCTCCTCCTCCCCCGAGTACGCCGCCTCCCTGAGCGTGCCACCTCCACTAGCACTCCTCCTCCCCCGAGCTCTCATCCTCCCTCGAGCACACTACCTCCCTGAGCACACCACCTCCTTGAGCACGCCGCCTCCCCCGAGCTCTCCTCCTCCCCCGAGCATGCCGTCTCCCCGAGCCGCACAGTGAGCTTTACTTTATGTTATTGATTGTCGGTTGGCAGTGGGAGAACTATTGCATGATAGATTATCACTTTTTGATTACTCAACGAGGAAATTTGTCAACATTGAAATCTCAATGACAATCTAGGATTATTCTGCTAATTTGAATTCATATTTGCTAGTTGTATATATACTTCTGTGCAATCGGTATCTTTGTCAATAGCTAGTTCTTACTCTCTTGCTTAGTATTGCTTACTGCTATCCTTCGGCTTTGTAGAATATATGTTGGTTCTGCATGCTCTTAACATTGATACTACACTAAGGTAATATTCAATTAGACAATCTAGTAGAATTTTTGAGGAATTGTCATTGTGATCATTGAAATATTGATAAGAGTGGAAGAAGGCCAAGTTTAGAACTTGTGCAACTCCTTACCTGAGAGCAAAAACACACTTCTTAATCTTTGCATTATGTAGATTTTTAATGCCTACTTTTATGTACTATTCAGCATATTGCCGTATGTTAATGACCTGAATACATTATATGTTTCGAGAGGTAATACATATATATTCGTGTCATTTTCATATTGCTCAATTCTATTATCTTTAATTTGAAGATGTCATCCGCTCATTGTTCAACATCGTCACCGAATGCGTGTGATGCACTGTCCTCTGAAAAATCCCGAAAAGGAAGAGGACCATCGAGAAAGCCTAAGGGCCGATTTACCATCACGGAGGTCGATCCATTTGGGACCCTTCTCAATCCTAGCCAAGAAGTGTCCGCATTCCGGAGAATAGTCAGAATAGTTACACAGGAACAGATTGAGATCACGTTCGATTCGTGGAAGAAGGTGACCGAAGCTTAGAAAAGTGAGCTACTAACGGAAGATTTTTGATCATTCGAGATGCCGGAAGAACACCAGACCTCCATGCGATGACATGCATTGCTAGCGGTGTGCAAAGCGTGGAAGAACTTCAAGAGCCTGCTTGTCAAGCAATACGTGGAGAAGGATCTGACACTGTTCCACAAGTATCCATTCCTGAAACCGTAATGGGAAGAGTTTGTGCAGATGAAGACAACAGATAATTTTAGGAGTGAAAGTGCGGCGCATAGGCCCTTCAGGAAAATAACACGCACCCACATAGACTTGACACCACGGGTATGCAGATAAAATCCCGCAATGGAGGAAGGAGGACGAGCAGGCAATCCTTCAGGACACTGCCCCGCCATTTGCCAGGATCCCTGATAAGTGCGCCCGAAACTGGATAAGAGGAAGGTCATCTACTGTGTCATCAGGGGCCATCTCCTTTCAAAACCCCATAGATGAGAAAGTATCCCACCGCTTGGTAAGATATCAAATTACCTAGTTTGTAATTACTCCATAACTTCATAGGAAGTGAAATGACATGTTGGGCTCTTGCAGAAAGCGCTGAGTGTAGCATCTTTCGAAGGCTCATTCCAGGTAGTCAGGGAGAGAGATATACTCTCTGCAGCCTTGGGAAACAAAGAGCACCTGGGTCGCACAAGAGGCCTTGGTCTTTATGTTCGTTGGAAACATGGTTTCTCAGAGGACTTCGAAGCGTACCGGAGTAGGAAGAGAGTTAATGCTGAGCACGAGGTAAGGCTATGAGAGGACATTATAGCATCCCTTAGATATGAGATGCAAAAGTATGTCACAGATCAGATGGAAAGATATGACATCTCAGAAAATGACGTATCGGAAGCCCTCGCCACTCTTGTGGTAGGCCGCCCCCCAATCGTCGGAGTAGTTGCACGTCCAACCCTACCTCAGAGTAGCTGCACGTCCATCACTCTTGTGGTAGCCAGAGGAACGACGATGCTTGGGTTTCACCATCAAATTCACGCCGGATCATTTTTAGCACAATATTCATGACTGTGTCTTCACGGTGACTTTCGAGGACTTATTCGATCTCTACACACTCAGCGCCCTCGGTGCCTCACTCATTCGATGCTGGACATTGTAAGTGTGTAGAATAACAGTCTACGTTCATGTAATACCGATAAATGTCATATATAACTCATTTCTTATGCACGTGTGTGTGTATATAGATACCTCATATTATTATAGACCCATAAACTCAAACGGCTTACGAAACCATTTGTGATGGTTTTTTTTGAACTGTTTATGATAACCTTTTATGCAGTAGTGAAAGAATCGCCTCGGTGCAGAGATTCCTCCCGCTCTGTTCAACAGCGCATCAGTTCAAAAATTAGCCCTTGCAAAGAACAACTTTGTCGGGTCCATACCAATTTTGTCAAATGTCAACTCACCCTTGCAATATCTTATCTTGTTAGAGAATGATCTTGCAGGCACCATACCTTCCTCTTTGGGGAATTTTTCTTCCCTTCGCTGGCTATTGCTTTCAGGTAACTATCTTCAAGGCCGCATCCCAGTGAGTATAGGCAAAATTCCAAACTTGCAAGCGCTAGACCTGTCTTACAACAGTTTGTCAGGGACTGTCCCAGCCTCGCTATACAACATTTCCTCACTCACATACCTTAACATAGCCATCAACAATCTCACGGGAGGCATTCCATTTAACATCGGATACACCCTTCCAAGCATCCAAACATTGACCTTGCAAGGAAATAAATTCCAAGGAAAAATACCTCCCTCTCTGGCCAACGCAACCAATCTTAAGCATATTAATCTAGGGGATAATGCATTCCATGGTATTGTCCCTTCTTTTGGGTCCCTTCCTAACTTAATCGAACTAATTTTAGCTAGTAATCAGCTCGAGGCCGGAGATTGGTCTTTCCTCTCCTCGTTGACAAATTGCACACAGTTGGTGATATTATCTTTAGGAACAAACATAATGCAAGGAATTTTGCCGAGTTCAGTTGGTAGTCTTTAGGAACAAACATAATCCAAGGAACTTTGCCGGGTTCAGTTGATGAGGGTACATTGTACATTCCTCTGTACTATTGGACCTATTACATATTGGGCTATTTCCAAGGCCCAGTTACAGGCGGTTGGGCCACCCCTACAATAGCTTGATTTGCCTCTGTTAATAGTAATAGATTTAACTCCCCTTTTGCACCTATAATATTGTTGTTTAACTGTTGTTGGACCATTAGACTTAGATATCTGCTTGCTATAATAATTTGTAGGCTATAAACATTAATCTTTGCAGAGTAAAGTGATGTGTAATATTATAGTATATGGATTGCAAGTTATCTATGTTTGTCATTTTGAATTTATCATCTATCTGGGTTTATTCCATTTGGGTTAACTTACATTACACACCTAATAAAAATATTGTTCATCTGCTGGTCGACCAGTGAAATTAGATATCTTGCAGCCTATAAATTGCAGGCTATAAACGTTAATCTTGCAGCCTTAACTGATGTGCAATTATAAAGTATTTCGACCACAAGTTTTTCAAGGGTTGGCATCTATGTTTGTTTCTTTTTTTCTCCTTATGTCTTGCTTAGATATTTTTTCTATGTCTGTGATTTTGAATTTGTTTTTCTGTTTTTTATTTGTCTTCTGTTAGGGTTCACCTAGGTCAGCAGCATTTTGCCATGCTTAGAATTCTCCCTTTTTCTGTGTCTTGGTCTTCATTTTGTTTTAGTTGCGCCAATCTGACCTATACCTTTTTGTCTAGGTCATGCATCCATCTTTGTTCATAATTTTATTGAATCCAACTTGAAAGATGGAATCATTCTCATTTCTTTCCTAGCTGAGCATGAGATCTCATACCTCTCTCTGTTGTGGCCTTAATGGTTCATTGGGCTCAATAAATACTAATGGGCTATGTTTGAAAATTTGCTGGCCCTATAACACTGAGAATAACAAACCCCAGCTGAAAGCAACAAAAAAAGCACAAGATTAATTCACCGTTGAATGCTAATATGATGAATGGCAAAAGTGACTGAGATTTAGTTTTCTTTAGTCATTGAAATAGATAGCCCCTTTTTATTTTGTGTGTGGTTCTGTTTTCGTTATGTACATGTTTTATTATCAACGAAGCTTTTCCATGTTAACAGAATCAAACGCAACCTTTGTTGATATATTGTGCAATGCAAAGTGACATATTTTTAGCAAAGTGGTGCCATAAAAAATAAAGGTATTATTGTTTTGTAGCTACAAGTGGCGCATTCAAAGTAATGCGTGAATCACCTCGGCCTGACCGTCTCCTCAGGAGACGGTGGGGTTAGGGTTTAGGGTTCCCTTGTTAGGTTTAGGGTTTACTAGAACAATAAGTACGGAGTTAGAACACACAACAAGTCTTTCTTTCCTAGTGTTAGTTATGAAATGTATTTAAACCTCAAAAGAAAATACATCTCTTTAACCGATTGTAATCCCTAGTGAGTAGCATGGCGAGACTTGGGAGTTACGTTGTTGAGGCCATGGGTGAGGAATGGAGGAAGTGCAGCGAGGTAGCCATGGCACCAAAAGCCGCAGCGGCAAGCGGGCTAGCGGGGTGGTGGTGGATAGTACGACACTAGGAAGCTCCTTCTAGTGGATAGGACCACGTGTAGAGAGGAGAGACTTCAACTAGGGATGTTTCCTTCTTCAATCAGTTTGAATATATATATTGAATGTACGAGAAGTGGTCGAACAAATATAAAAGAAGCTCTATTCATCATACGACAATAAAGATTGAAAAAACTGAATACTTTATTGAAAGAGTAGAAATATTACACATAGTTTGGGCGTCTTCCATGGTAAGTCGTACTGAACCTGGTCGTGTAACTTCGATCACCGTGTAAGGACCTTCCCACTTGGGGGGTTTGTTCTAATTAGACTAGGATTGAATTTTCTTCAATACCAAGTCCCCTACAGTAAAGCTATGAGGTTGGACCTTTTGGTTGTAGCATCTACACATGGCTTGTTGATAGACTACCAATCGGATTAAGGCTTGAGTCCTCTTCTCTTCGAGTAGGTTGATGCCATTTGCTCAAAGTTGCTCTTGGTTGGAGTTGTTGAAGTTCTCAACTCGTGTTGACCTAATCTTTAGTTTTGGAGGAAGCATGGCTTTTGCCCCGAAAACTAGGAAGAAAAGAGTTTCTCCTGTCGCCCGACTTGGAGTCTTGTGAATTGCCCATAATACTGAGGATAATTCTTGCACTCAAGCCCCTGAGCGCTTTACAAGCTAGTCGAAGACTCGAGTCTTTATTCCCTATATTATTTAGCCATTCGCTCTTTCGATTGCCCCCATTGCTTTGAGGGTGGGCGATAGAGACATAACATAGCTTGGTACCCAATTCCTTGTAAAATTCTTAGAATTTTACACTCAAAAATTGCTTATGATTGTTTATAATTATTCGATTTGTTATCCCAGTCACAGGTTTGGCCTCAATCCATTTTACGAACGTATCAATAGCTACGAAAAGGAATTCGAAGCTTCTTGATGCTTTTGGTACGGTCCTATGATGTCTAGACCCCAAGTCACAAAAGGCCAAGATAAAGAAATAGTCTGTAGAGCCTGAGCCGGTTGGTGTATCTGCATGCTATGAAACTGGCATTGTATACATTTCTTAACCACCTCTTTAGCGTTGTTGAGGGCTGTTGGCCAATAAAAACTTATCGAAGGGCTTTTCTGACCAGTGTTCTGTAAGAAGCATGTGCTCCATAGATGCCTCAATGTATGTTGTGAAGGAGTTATAATCCTTCTTTTCGCAATATGTGTCGTATGAGAACCCCTTGAGTACTTCGTTTATAGAGTGCTCCATCGATCAAAGTATACATTTCGGCCTTGCGGGATAAACAATCTGCTTCTCATTAAGTTTTGAACCAAACGGGATCAAAGTATACTCCATCGTCGTCGAGTACTGAAACCTTCTAAATATACTCGTAGATGGGTTTCATCCAGGTATCCTCATACTCAAGAGATGCTATCTTATTAAGTGTTGTGTCTAGTGTTTTGACCAGAGATGGCTTCTAGAGTTGCTCCAAGAAGACTCCTGTTGGTACTTATGATCGAGAAGAAGCCATACGAGCCAACTGGTCAGCAAGAAAATTATCCTTTCAAGGGATATATTGTATCTCAAAACCAAAAAATGCTTCTCAAGCTTTTTGACATCTGACAAGTACTGAGACATGGTCAAACTAGAGCATTGATACTCATTTTCGACCTGATTTACGAACAGTTGAGAGTCTCCTCTCACAAGTAGTCAATGAATCCCGAGCACTTTCGTGGCTCGTATGCCAGTCAGCAAACCTTCGTATTCGGCCATGTTATTAGTGGCTAGAAAGTTTAATTGAACGGCATACTTTAAGGTCTCTCCCATGGAAGATTTCAGGACCACCTCAGCCCTCGAGCCACTAAGCGTGAGCGACCCGTCAAAGTACATCATCCACTGGTTCAGGATTTGTCCATTTAGTGACAAAGTCTGCCAAGATCTAGGATTTAATGGCCATTTGAGACACAAAATGGAGGTCGAACACCCTAAGTTCAATTGACCATTTTGCCATGTGTCCCGCTATTTTCCTGTTCTGGAGGACCTCTTCTAAGAGAAACTCAGACATCACTATTATTTTGTGTGCCTGGAAATAATGCCTAAGTTTCCTCAAAGACATGAGGGGGTATATAAGAGTTTTTGAACCTAAGGGTAGCACTCCTTAGGCCCATGTAAGACTTCGCCTACGTAGTAAACTGGTCGGTGGACGCCGTCACGTTCTGTGACCAGTACTGCGCTTACTGCCTATGGTGTGGAGGCTAGATATATTAAGAGCACCTCTTCTAGTTTCGGAGAAACCAGAACAAAAGCACTCGTAAGATATCTCTTGATATCTTTGATGGCATTGTTAGCCTCCTTCGACCACTCGAACCTCTCATGTTTCCTTAGAAGCTTAAAGAAAGGAAGTCCTTTTTCACCCAGTCGTGCAATGAAACAACTTAAAGCCACCATGCAACCTGTGAGTTTTTGGGCTTCTTTCTGAGTGGTCAGAGGGTGCATTTGCTCAGTAGTCTTTATCTTTTCAGGATTTGCTTCGATAGCTCTTGTAGAAATAAGGAATCCGAGCAACTTTCCTGAAGAATCTCTGTACACACACTTCTGAAAGCATCTAGGCCCCTTAAAAATGGTTCGGTAATTATTGACATTATGTGTGAATATGGGACTAACATGTTTACTGAGTGTTTGAAAGGTTTAGTCTCGGTGATGAATGTGAGATGCATGCTAAGGGTCAACATGAATATCAATGTGGCTCAAGACAAATATATAATTAGTCTAGTATCCCTTTTGTTTTTACCGGTCTTAGGAGAAGGGTGGAAAACTGGATTATAGAATAAATGTCGTACTATTAGGAGGGATCATGGGTAGTAACTTGATAGCATGTTCTTGTGTCATTGTATCAATTTAGGATCATGCATGCACTTAAAACTAAAATGACAGCCAAACTATGCATTATCAAGAATATCAGAAGTACCGTTGTGTAAACGGTAGTACTTCTACATTCTGGAAGTTCTGACAAAACAAGCGGTACGTTTTTTTCTAGAGAGCACTCTTGGAATCACTTTTGTCTCTCTGGAAAATGGAAGTACCGAAGTTTTAACAGTGAACTACCGCAGACCGGAAGTACCACAATTCCTAAGTGGAACTACCAGACAGGAAAGCTCTAAAAATCCAGGTGGTACTTTTTTCTAGAGAGCACCAACTTTTGGCCTCAAAGCAAACGGAAGTACCACGCTGAAATTTTTGAACTACCAAAGATCGGAACTACTGTGATTACGATGGCGATAGTACCATGCCGACTTTCAATGGCTAGTTCAAAAGCTCTGAAACAGTTGTTACTGTTGTGTCAGAACAAGTGCGGTAGTACCAGCCAATGAACAGCGGTGCTTCTGCTCACCTGATTTTCTCGGGGATTTCCTTGTAATGGCTAGATTTGGTTGGTGGAGGTATAAATATTCCCTCACCAGCTTAAGGACAAAGTTAAACACTTCCTTGCAACATCCTTGAGCATAGAGCTTTCACTCCACACCTCAATTGCTTTCATTCCATTCATTTGAGGTAGTTAAGCCAAAATCAAGTGCATTCATCTAGATTGATATTTTGGCGCTTGATTGCCGTTAAACGAAGCTGTGGTTTATTACTCTTGGTACTTGTCGGCACTTAGAGGGCTTGGTGGGAGATTGCGAGGTGACCTCTTCAAGAAGATTATTCGATGCATTGGAAAAAACTTCTTGAGTCATCTTGTGGTTATTTCTTTGCCTCTAAATTCCTCACTTACATTTCTAGCTTTGTGATTGCTAAGATTGTTTTATTTACTTATCCTAGAGATATTTTTGTAGAGACTGGTGCTTGTGGTGCCCTAGCCATACTAGAATTATGTAGGTTTAAATTGCATAGAAATGTTGCATATGTATAATTTGTGGTAGATAGTTTTTAGAAGGCAAGAATTTTTAGAACCTCCTATTCACCACCTCTAATAAGTTATTCTTGATCCTACAAGTGGTATCAGAGTTTGGTCTCTCATTTAGTAGTCTTAACTGTCTAGAGACAAAAAGATGGCTAGTGAGGGAATTACTATAGGAAAAGCACATCTTTTCGAAGGCTCTAATTATTCTTATTGGAAAATTAGAATGTCTATTTATTTTAAGGCCATGAGTCTAAACATATGAAAAATTGTAAATAAGGGTTACATCATGCCTCTTGTTGCACTACAACCCACGGAACAAGAGGGGCGTAACGCTCATTTAGATGCTCAAGCTATGAATGTTGTATTTGGTGCCTTAAATGCGGATGAGTTCAATAGAGTAAGCAATTTGAAAACCACTCACGATATTTAGACCACCAACAATCTGTGAGGGAACATCCACGGTTAAAGAAGCCAAATTGCATAGACTTCTGATCAAATACGAGACATTCATAATGTTGCCTCATGAGAATATAAATAAAATATATTCTTGCCTCAGCAACATTGTGAATGAGCTCAAGGGCCTTGGCACATCACTAATAGATGTTGATATTGTAAGAAAGATGCTTAGGGCATTCCCGGAGAAGTACGAAATGTTGGTGACACTCTTCCTCAACTCTCCTGAGTTGGCAAGAATGATGCCAACACAACTCTTGGGAAACCTCATCACCAACAAGTTGTATAAGAAGGATAAGGAAGAGCTCTTGGAGCAATCCTTCTCCAAGGGCAAAAAGATCACCACTTTCAAGGCCAAGATGATATAAAGCGATGAGTCTGAGGATGATGAGGAGGACTCCAAGGAGGAGTTGGCTCTCCATGTGAGGAAGATGAAGAAATTTATGAAGAGGAGCTCATACCGAGATGCTAGCCATGAGAAGGGCAAGAAGAGGCGCTCCTACAATTACAATAACCACTATAGCAACATTCGTTGCTATAAGTGCGATGAGAAGAGGCACATTACATTTTAATGCCCCACGAAGAAGGATGACAAGGGCAAGTCATCCAAGAAGAAGGACTTCAACAGTAAGAATATTTTCAAGAAGCTTCGCAAAGATGGGAAAAATAAAACCCACATAGGAGAATACAAATCTGATGAAGAGTACATGGATTTTGACTCTGATGAGGATAAGTCCCCCAAGAAGAAGGGACTTATTGGTATCACCATCAAGGAGGTTCCAACCCTCTTCGCATCTCCTACATGCCTCATGGTAATACCCTTGATGATGATGACCCCACTTATGATAAGCTTATACATGCCAGAACAATTAAATGAATATCTTGAAAAAGATATGTCAAAATTCAAGGTCATGAGCAAGTTAAAGGAAGCTCGTAACTTGCTCATTCAAGAAAATTCAAGTAAGTCTTGCACTACCATTGGTATTACTTGTGATATTTCAAATGACTTGCCTAGTGTAAAAATTGCTAGAACTAGCATTTCTACTTCATGTGATGATTTTTGTGCCATGCCATGTTGTTCTAATGTTTATTCTAATCATGGTAATATTAGGTCAAATGAAGGCAAGCTTATTGTTGAAAACAATGAATTAAAGGAGCAAGTGACCAAGCTAAATAAGAGCTTAGAAAGATACTTCAAAGGTAAAGCTACTCTTGACAAGCTATTGAGTGTGTAAGGGTGCTCCTTCAATAAGGAGGGACATGGGTATGTACCCAAGAAAGATAAGAAATTGGCAAATAAGCCCACAAGATTTGTGAGGCAAAATGGTAAGTATTACCAAAAATACAGATAAATAGGACACATGCAACCAAATTGTTCAATGGGTAAGACTCCTTCCATTGGATTGTTTTATTCTTGTTACATGCTTAAGAAATCCAAAAATGGTAGTGTTATTGCTAAATTTGTTGGCACTTCAATTTTGGATGCTAAAAAGAATGTCATTTTGGTGTCCAAAGCATTGGTTACTAACCTCCAAAGACCCAAATAAATTTGGGTACCTAAAAGAACTTAATTTTCTTTTGCAAGTGAACTACAAGACTGGTGGACGATATTGGATGCTGGATAGTGGGTGCACTCAACATATGACTAGAGACCGGAAGATGTTCACCACATTTGAGAATAGAAGCAATTAGAGAATCACATTTGGAGATAATAGTAAAGGAAAGGTACTTGGATTAGGTAAAATTATCATCTCTAATGAACTTTCCATTTCTAATGTATCTCTTATAGAAATATTAAATTTTAATTTGCTATCTGTTGCTCAAATATGTGATCTTGGTTTAATTTGCTTATTCTCTAAAGATGGTGTAACTATTTTAAAAAGAATAGGAAAATAAATTGGTTTTCAAAGGTTTAGATTTGGAAATTTTTATTTAGTTAATTTCTCCTCTAGTGATTCATGCTTAAAAACTTGTTTGATGGCAAAAACTTCTTTGGGTTGGTTATGGCATAGAAGGCTAGGTCATGTGGGTATGATTCAACTGAAAAAGCTTTTAAAACATTACTTAATAATTGGCTTGAAAGATGTAAAGTTTGAGAAAAATAGATTATGTAGTGTTTGCCAAGCCGAGAAGCAAGTTAAAAGTTCTCATTCTTCCAAGAGTATCATGTCAACTTCTAGGCCATTGGAGCTTATACATATAGATTTGTTTGAGACAATAACCTATAAGAGCATCGGGGGCAATAGCTATTGTCTAGTCATTTTAGATGATTACTCTAGATACACATGGGTATTCTTCTTAAATGACAAGAGCGATGCCACGGGAATTTTCAAAAGTTATTCAAAAAGAACCCAAAATGAATTTGATTTCAAAAAAAGAAAATTAGAAGTGATAATGGTTCCGAGTTCAAAAACAACAAAATTAAAGATTTTTGTAATGAACTTGGAATAAAATATAAGCTTTCCACTACCTACACTCAACAGCAAAATGGAGTTATAGAGAGAAAAAAATCAAACATTAATTGAAATGGGTAGGACAGTGCTTGATGAATATTACACTTTCGATAACTTCTGGGCAAAAGCTAGTAACACCGCTTGTTATACCATAAATCGCCTTTATTTGCATCATCTTTTGGAAAAGACTTCTTATGAGCTTCTCATTGGAAGAAGACTGGACATTTCCTACTTTAGAGTATTTGGATGCAAATGCTATATCTTAAGAAAGGGTGTTTGGCTTTCTAAGTTTCAAAGTCGATGTGATGAAGGATTTTTGCTTGGTTATTCTTCAAATAGCAAAGTTTATAGAGTCTTTAACAAAAACTTCAGTTTAGTTGAAAAATCATGTGATGTTCAATTTGATTAGACTAATGGCTCTCAAGAAGAGAAAAATTTTTTGGATGATGTTGGTGATGAAGGACTAAGGAGGGCAATGAAGAACATGCAAATTAGCGACATCAAGCCAAAGGATGATCCAAATGTATCTCCTTTATCAAAGCAAGTTGAAACTCCTACTTCTTACACAACAAGCAACATTTAAGCAATAGATGTGGATGAAAAGAAAGAACAACCTCTACCACCGAAGATCCACAATGTAATTGCCAAAGATCATCCAATAGATCAAATATTAGGTGACGTGAGTAAGGGTGTTCAAACTAGAACTAGAGTAGTTTTATTTTGTGAACATTGCTCTTTTGTGTCTTCTCCTGAGCATCAAATTATATATTAAGCACTAGATGATCCGGATTGAGTGATGCAATGCATGAAGAACTTAACAAATTTGCCCATAATGATGTTTGGACACTAGTAGAGATATTCAAGGAGTACAACGTAATTGGCACAAAATGGATCTTCCACAATAAACAAGATGAAAACGGAGTTGTGGTAAGATAAGAAATAGGATAAGGTTAGTGTCTCAAGGTTATACTTAAATTGAGGGTTTAGATTATGATAAAACATTTGCACCCGTAGCTAGACTTGAGTCAATTTGTATATTACTTGCCTTGCATCAAGCTTTGATATCAAATTATTTCAAATGAATATTAAAAGTTCATTATTAAATAGAACAATTTCTAAACTTGTTTATGTTGAACAACCTCCTGGTTTTCAAGATACTAAAAATTCTAATCGTGTGTATAAACTCTCCAAGGTGCTATATGGCTTAAAACAAGCTCCTAGAGCATAATATGAGTACATTCAAGATTTCTACCCTCTAAAGGATTTAAACTTGGGAAGGTAGATACAACTCTATTTATAAAAATTATTGATGATGATTTCTTTATATGCCAAATTTATGTTGGTGATATGATGTCTAGGGAATTTGAAATGTCCATGATCGGATTTTTAGCTATTTTCTTGGACTTCAAATCAAGCAATACAAGGATGGGACTTTCATAAGCCAAACAAAGTACGTGATAAATCTATTCAATAAATTTGGCATCAAGGATGAAAAATCTATCAAGACTCCTGTGGCAACAAACAGGCATCCTGGTCTCAATGGAGGTAAACCAGTTGATTTAAAACTTTATAGATCTGCGATTGGTAGTTTACTTTATATTACCGCATCTAGACCCGATATCATGTTTAGTGTTTGTATATGTGCACGGTTTCAAGCATCTCCAAAAGAGTGTCATTTAACAGTCGTAAAGAGAATTCTAACATATTTAAAGCATTCCTCTAGCATAGGTTTATAGTATCCTAAAGGTGTTAAGTTTGACTTGATTGGATATTCGGATTCCAATTTTGCAAGTTGTAAAGTGGATAGAAAGAGTACCTCGGGAAGTTATCAATTGCTAGGAAGATCTTTAGTTTCATGGCCATCCAAGAAACAAAATTCCGTAGCCTTTTCCAATACCGAAGCCGAATATGTTTCCGCGGGTAGTTTTTGTGCTCAATTGCTATGGATGAGGCAAACTTTGATGCACTATGGAATTAAATATGACAAAATGCCTCTTTTGTGTGATAATGATAATGCAGTGAAAATAGCCAATAACCCGATCCAACATTCAAAAACCAAGCATATAGATATATGCCACCATTTCTTGAGAGATCATGTGAGTAAGAGAGACATTACAATTAGCTATATCCGAACCGAAGACCAATTAGTGGATTTTTCACCAAACCATTAGATGAAAGCCGCTTTTGCAGGTTGAGGAATGAATTAAATGTCATAGACTACTCAAATATTGCTTTAACACATGCCTCACACTTTCATGCTCATTTGGTGATGTTTGAGATATTTTTGAAAGGTATTTCCACTTATTTTTGCTAAAAATTTTATGTTCATAAAAATTATGTTCCAAGGATTTTGTTAGTCTTCCTACTGTATAATGATCCTGAATGATCTTTATTTGAGTGCAAAACTAGGGATCATTTGCATAATTCTCATGTCTAAGTTCAGTTCTTTGAAAGTTTCAGAAAAATCGGAACTACCGCTGTGTTCCGTGTGGTACTTCCGCCTTTCGAAACTATCGAATATGTGATCATGGTACTACCACATTCATTGGTGGTCAGAAGACCATGTGGTTGAGAACTAACGTGGTCAAACCAACCTAGTCGAAAACATGATCGAAAACAAGGTAAAAAATGTAGTCGAAAACGTGATCGAAAATGTAGTAAAAACATGGTCGAACCGAGTGGTCGAAAACATGGTAAAAATCGTAGTCGAAAATGTCATCGAAAACATGGTCAGAAACATGATCAAAAACGTGGTTGAAAATGTGGTTGGAAACGCAGTTGAAAGCGTGGTTGAAAATTTGGTCGAAATCATGGTCAAAGACATGATAAAAAACGTGGTCAAAGAACCATAGCTGTCAAAAATGACTCACGTAGTCGAACACGACCAGTGCGGTCGAAATCGATCCGTGTGGTCATATAAGAAAGCCAAGTTGAGACTGTAAAGTGGTTAAAAACTAATGAGTTACTAGAACTACCAATAGTCAAACTGTGTTACTTCCGTTCGAGTTGTTGAGGGCATTAATTGCCGACCACACGGGTTTTTATTCCTCTCTCTCTGTCCTGGCTCCGAAAGCTCTGTCTCTTTCAACTGCTCATGACCATACCCCTTCCTCTCTCTCTCTCTCCTCCATAAGAAACCTCAAATCCAATCCTCAGATCTTCAAATCTTTTTAGGATTTCTTTGCCCCTGATGATTCCTTGACTCCTAAGGGTTCAATTCCTTCGATCCACAAGGTAAATGGGATCAAAATCCTTGCTTTTGCCTTATTCTAGAACTCTAGGTCTTTTATACTTTTTGATTCATAATGTGAATGATTTAGCAAGTTAATATATTTGGTGTCTGAAGATGTTTGTGCATCTATTCCAAGGATTCAATCCAAGAAAAATACCAAATAATTCATTCATTAATTCACTGTAGAAACGGTTTAGGGAAAGCGGAACTATTGCTCGACATGTGCGGTACTACCTGAGCCCGTTATTACCGTCTATTACACGTCGGTACTTCCAATTTCCTTGATAACAACAACAACCTCATTCCATTATTTTTCAAACCTATTGAGGATGTTTTCTAGCTTATCCTTGGTATCCTTTTCCTTTGTTTGAAGATGCCTAGGACAAGGAATGCTGACCGTAAAGTGTATGTCAGGTACTCCTCTCCTATGGCTCCCGATCAATCATCGTCTCGAGCAGATGCAGCCTAGGTGCCTCCTCCTGCATCTCTAATCACCTTAAAGTCTGCATAGAAGGCAAGAGAGGACAGAGGCAAGGCTGTAGCCTCGGATTCTCAGACAGAGACAGGACAGCAAAGCAGCTCACCTCTTAAACAGTCAAATGTGGAGTTGAATGATCCAGAAGAGCCTTAAGTAGATCACAGAACAATCATAGCTGATGAGCATGCACACTTGCATCATAGAAGCTAGTTTTTGCTCCCCAACAATTCTATCAATCCAAGTTTTCATACCAAATTTCAACAGTAAGTATATGAGCAGCTATATGGTCCAAGTAGACTCTTTACAGATCATAAGTATTTTGATTAAGACCACCTGGACTCAATCGACAAATATGATGGGACTTACAGGCTATTTCATAGGGCTAGAATACAAAATCTTGTAGCTCTCAAGTCAGACTATAACGAAGAGATCATCAGGCCATTCTACTCCACTCTATATATTTCTCCTGATTTCCAATTTGTCTCATGGATGGCTGGAACCCAGTACTTGGACTCCAACAAACACGAGTTTGAGCTGGCTCTCAGGATAGAGTCAAGTGTATATGAGAAAGTATATGACAGACTTACACTTGAGATTCCTGCCATGTCTGAGTATTATGATCAGAGTACTAGATTTGTCCCAGGCAAGCTCGTTGGCCTCCTTCCCATTCTAAGTCTGGTAAACCAGATAATTAACAATACCATTCTTCCCAAGAGTGAAAACTATGATGCAATTAGAGGCCATGCATGGAACCTAATTGACTATGTTATGCAAGGCCAAAAATTTGATGTGGTTGATCTTATTATTTGGGAAATAGCCTCTTCCAAGAATGACATGATCAAAAGGATAAATTATGCTCCATACATTATGGCCTTGATCCCTAGAAATATTAAATACCATGGTGGCTTGGGCGGAGTCCATAAGGCTTACAAGCCTCAAGTGAACCCCCTATTCCTCCAGCTCTCCGTCCTCGAGCTCCAGAACAAGAAGAACCTGTAGCTAAACAACAAGAAGGACAAGTCACTCTCTCTTAGGTGTACTCTATAGTCCTAAGGATGGAAGGACAGCTCACTTCTTTGACTGATGTTGTTTCCTCTCTCGGGGACCGAGTGTCCTCCCTTGAGCATGCGGTCACTCAACCTCCCTCTGCAGTCTGTTATAATGGCCACCATCACCATCATGGCCCTTCTCCTCAAGCACCTCAGGAGTAGCTTTTTTTTGCTATTTAATGCCAAAGGGGGAGAAAGAGTTGGAGAAGAAAAAGACAAAGATGGAAGTTTCAAAAAAAAGGAAGCCACCAAGAAGCATATCTATCTTAGCTACTAGTTATATATATTTGTCTTTGTGATGTAATGAACTTGTGCACTTTGTCATTATGAATATGGATTATGGTCATGCTTTAGAATGTTTATGCTTAATGTACATGCTCTACATTATGTTGTTTATGTTTTGTTGAACTTGAATTTGTGGTTATTTTATAAAATTGCAACTTGTGCTCTTTTGTTATATAAATTGCATCATTGCAATTGTCTATTCTCTCAAGTTCGACAAACAAAGGAAACTCCGCCAAAAATTTTTAAAACATCTTAACATGTACTTGCAATGCATCTTGTCATATATATGAACATATTTAGGGGGAGTTTTTCCTTGTATTGACTTTAGAAGCAATTAATTCTCCAAAGTCAATTGAGCTCATTGCAAAAATTTATTGTCTTTTCAAAGTCACAAAAGAATATACAACTAGTTTTTCAAACAAGTGGTATATTCAAAACTTTGTTCGTTTTACATAATATTTATGTTGTCATCATTTACCAAAAAGGGGAAGATTGAAAGCATTTAGGCCCCTAAAAATGGTTTTGTTAATTAATGATATTATGAGAATATGGACTAACATGTTTACTGAGTATTTGAATGGTTTAGTTCCGATGATGAATGTGAGATGCATGCTAAGGATCAACATGAATATCAATGTGGCTCAATACAAAGGTATAAATAGTCTAGGATCTCTTTTATTTTTACCGATCTTAGGAGAAAGGGTCGAAGACCGGATTATAAGATTATTGCCGCACTATTAAGAGGGATCATAGCTAGTAACTTGATAGCATGTTCTTGTGCCCTTAGATCAATTTAGGATCACGCATGCACTTAAAACTAAAATTGGTAGCCAAATTGTGTACTGTTAGGAATATTGGAAGTACCGGAGTGTAAACGTCAGTACTTCCGCATTCCGCAAGTTTCGACAAATCGAGTAATGCTTTCTTTTTAAAGAGCACCCTTGGAATCATTTTTGTCTCTCTGGAAAATGGAAGTACCGAAGTATTAATGGTGTTATTACCGTAGAGCGGAAGTACCGCAATTCTTGAGTGGAACTACCAAAACACAGAAGCTCTGAAAATCAGTGTGGTCCATTTTTTCTAGAGAGCGCCAACTTTTGGCCTCGAAGCAAACGAATGTACAGCGCTAAAATTTTGGATCTACTGAAGATTAAAACTACCGCAATTACAACAGCGGTAGTACCGTGTCGACTTTCAACTGCTTGTTCAGAAGCTCTGAAATAGTTGTTACTATTGCATCAAAACAAATGCGGTAGTACCACTGATGAACGACGGTACTTTCACTCACCCTAATTTTTTCAGGGATTGCCTTGTAACAGCTAGATTTGGTTGGTGGGGGTATAAATACTCCCCCACCTGCTCAAGGACAGAGTCAAGCACTTCATTGCAACATCCTTGAGTATAGAGCATTCACTCCACACCTCAATTGCTTTTATTCCATTCATTTAAGGTAGTTGAGCCAACATCAAGTGCATTCATCTAGATTGATCCTTTGGCACTTGATCGCCATCAAGTGAAGATGTGTTTTATTACTCTTGGTACTTGCCAGCATCAAGATGGTTCGGCGGGGAGCTTGCGAGGTGACTTCTTCAAGAAGGTTGTGAAGAAGCCCGGTGCCGAATTGTGAGTGGTTTGGTGTCTAGCATCTTAAGAACGGAGGAAGGACAGCAACTAGTGGATTGAGTAGTTGAGGCTTAATTCGTGAAGCAGATCTAAGTTACTTGGGCTTTTCTCAACGTGGATTAGAAGAAACCGGTAAGTTTCCGAACACCACAGTAAAATATCATGTGTCAATTGGTTTTTTCTTTGTCTCGTATTTCCGCACTTGTATTTCTAGCTTATTGTAATAATTGTGCTTGTCTAATTTACTTGTGCTAGAGATATATTGGTAGAGACTAGTGTTGTGGTGTCTTAGGTATAGAAGAATTGTGTAGGTTTGAATTGCTTTTAAATCTTGCCTAGCTATATTTTTATGGTAATTAGTCTTAGAAGGAAGAATTTTTAGAATTTCTTATTCACCCCCCCTCTAGCCGGTTATCCTTGATTCTACACCTCTTCCTCGTATTGATGACGCACGACCATGACGTGGCAGACCAAACTCACCTTATTTTTTTTTTTGCTAAATCATGTATCATATATCTCCTTTTAATTGAATTATGTATAACAGACGGTTTGTGGTTTAAACTGTCTATGATAATTATGTTCCTGACCACTGGGCTCGCCGATCCTATCTAACCCAATCCCACCCAATAGAAACCCACCAATCCTCACCCAACGGATCATAGCTCCACCTCTCCGTCCCCGCGCCCATTCCGCCAAAAATTTTCCTACTCCCATCTCTCCTTCTCCTATAAATACTCACCCAAACCCATCCCTACCTACTGTGCTCAAAATTTTTCTAGACTTCTCACCATCCTCGTCCTCAATCCTGACCTCGATGGCCCGCGCGAAGCAGACGGCGTGCAAGTATGCGGGTGGCAAGGCCCCACAAAAGCAGCTAGCTACCAAGGCGGCGCTCAAGTCAGCACAAGCGACGATGGGCATCAAGGACATCCAGCTCACACACTACATTAGGGACGAGAAGGCCTAGGCATAGAGGCCTCTTCGGCGCGGTTGAGCTTCTAGTGTCTGCTAAGATCTCTGTTTTTTTATGTTCTTGCCATGTTTTAGAGTTGTGTTCGTATGATTAGGATATGTGTTCTTACCTTGTTCTCACAGTGTTAGATGGATAGCATGCTCGTTATCTTGTGATGCTGTAATGGTGAATTCTAATCTTAACAGAAATAAAATATACTGCTGTGTTTGCTATTGCATTTGCGTGTTTTTAGAGGGCATAGCAAACATTTCCTTAGGCTAGCCAAAAAACAAAAAAATTAGGTATAGAACGAATTATCACATTCGGTTTTGTGATATAAACCGTATGTCAAAGACTATCATAGACAGCTCGAACAAAAAAACCATCTATGATGGGAGAGTATCACAGATGATTCTACATACCAACCGTCTGTGACACTCGTCAATCATAGACGATTAGTAGCTAGAACCGTTAGTGATGTATGAGTATCACAATTTTTGGTTCGAGCCGTCTGTGATAGTCTCCTTCATAGACAGTTATTTATACGAACCGTTTGTGTTATGGTTTATCATAGATAGCTCACAAATCGTGTGTGATGACCGCCTGTTATCACAGACGTATAAATTCAGACGGTTCAGAAAATCATCTGTGATGATCTTTTCTATGGTAGTGTATGTTGGTTGGACGGGTGCTATGACATGTCCAAGACAATGCGATGAAATGAGCTCTAATAATTTCTTTTTTATAGTGCTTTTTGAGATAAATATAATTTTAGTTGAACAAACTCCAATAATTAATTAAAAATAAACAGCTAGCTGCCCGATTACACAGGCCACTCTGCTAGTTAAGCCAATACCCACAGCACATTAAACCAATGGTGCAGCAGGGCTAGGTGAAATGCAAGAAGAGAGGTGATTCACTGAGCATATCCATCATCCATGTAGCATAAATCGCAGTGCTAACCTGGTGCCGAAGCCCCTGGTGCACGATGATTGGGTGGAGCTCATGGTCGCAACACCATTGTGGAGCTCCTCTGGTCCCGGTCCATACACTCCCTAGTGCGAGCGCTCGCGCTTGACCGCAGCGAGAAGTAGGAGGATCGGGGTGCCGAGTCATCGTTGGGTGGTCGTCAAAAACATACGGCCTTTTTGTGGCCCGTCTAAAATGCCTTGGAGGATATGTCATTTTGTTAGGCTCGGTTTGGCCCGTATCAGACCGCGGGCCGGACAAATTTGCTCAGGCCTACGCTAGTGGTTGTTGTTACAAACAAAAAGTAACAGGTGCCCAATATGCAGATGCCTCTTCAATGTACAGATGTCTTCCCAATAAACAGACACCTTTTATACCACCCTTTCATCATCTATATATATGTATCAACATGTACAGAAATGATTAATGAGAATCAACAGTTCATTTCCACTGTCAATCACTTGTATCATCCTCTCTTGCAATACGTTATCAGCACGCGCTCAACCACAACGCCCTGTCAAAACCGCCCAACACAAGCACATACAGAAAAAACACAAGACGCCATGGCCTCTGCGCCCGCACGAGCACCGACCGTAGCCTCGCCTTCCGCGCCTGCAGGCGCACTGGCCGCCGCTCCGCCGCTTGCACCCGCACATGTGCAGTCCGGCCGGCACACGGCTCCCGAGGCGGCAGCGCCCACGGCTGGCGGCTCCACGACTCGGCGCGGCCGAGGCAAAGCCGCAGGGGCAGACGGCGGCGCAGCAAGGCGGCGTTGGCGCATGGCGCCCGCGGCGGCCTGCGGCCGGCGCAACACCCATGGACGGTGCGCCCTTGGCCTGGCCGGTGGAGCGGCGCCCGAGCCGGCTCACGGCTGACGGTGCCCGAGCCGAGGCGGCGCGGCAATGCCCGAGGCGCGGCGTCCGATGGCGGCGCCTACGGCCCGGCGGCTGACGGCGACACGCGGCGCAGCATGGCCCGAGGAGGCATGGCGGCGCGGTACGGCCGGCGAGGCGCCAAGGCCGCCGGCGGCCGGCGGTGCCCGTGACCGGTGGCGTCCGGGAGGAGGCTCCAAGGACCGGCGGCGCCCTACATCCGAGCGGTGGAGGCGGCGCGGTGGCGCGCGACCGCCGAGGCCTAGCGCGGGCCGGCGGCGCCCTAGATCTGGGCGGCGACAGCGGCGGCAGCGGCTTCCCGCGGCGGCGGCCGGCGACGGCGCCCAAAGCCCCAGCGGCAGCGGCGGCTTGACCCGGTGGTGGAGGCGCCTCACATGGCGGCGGCTAGGGTTTGGGGGAACCCTAATTCCCCCCACCTACTAATTTATATAATGTTGCCCGAAATGGGCTTTTAGCCCAAATAACCTCCACCTTCCACTTGGGCCTAAAGGCCGAATGGGCTTCAGCCCAAGTTTGCGGAAATTTGCAATTCCCCCCCCCCCCAAATGTCAGGGAATAATGCAGAATTTTTATGTTTAAGAAATTTGTATTGTAATATTTGCAGTATAGTCCTTACACTAATTTATAATTATACCCGTCAGTTTGTACATTTATAAATTAGCATTTCAGTCCCTACAGGATCTGAAAATTATGTAATTGTTCAAATAAATGTGCATGCACATTTCTATAACTTTTACATATTTAGGATTATTTTATTGCAATTTATTTACAATATGAATTGTGACCATATTTAAATTTGCTATCTTTCGCAAATTTAAAATTTAAAATTCCCATTTAATGAGTACCATTGTACTTAATAAATTTGAAATTTTTGCAAAATATTATACCTACCATAAATACCATAAAATCACAATTTATGGCATTTTGCTACATTTATTTTGTACGCTGTGCCATACAAAAATTGGTGTTCACCATTAATATTGTGATTATACGATATTATAAATATGACCACATGTTATATTTAAATTGGGTATATATTCTTTTGGATCACAATACTCATATTGTTTTCCACATATTTTGCCTTTTATTACAACATTACCATACACATTAATTTACCTCATGTAAATTAATCATTTATGGTGTACTATTCATGTAGGTTTTACATGTCTACCAAAGATTTTGAGCCTCTCGCGCTCGATGGTACCAATTACCCTACATGGGCTATGGACCTCAAAATCAACCTAACCACACGTGGGTTGCAACGGGTGATATTTGATCCTCCAGCTGATCAAATTCCTCCGGATATTGTGAAATATTCCGTTTTGAATATAATACGGAATCACATACATCCGGATTTGAAGGCTGAATATTTGTATGAGGAGAATCCACTCACATTATGGTTAGCCCTCAAAAATAGATATGAATAGCAGAAAGCTGTTATATTACCTGAGGCTAATCATGAATGGGCACATCTTAGACTCCAAGATTTCAAATCTGTTGGAGAATTTAATCATGCCCTTCATACTATTTGCTCCAAATTGCGTTTTTGTGACAAGGAACCAACAGATGCGGACAAAATAGAGAAGACTCTCTTGACTATGCTCCCATCTGACAGGGTCCTACAGCAGCAATGGCGTGCTGCAAATTACCAAACTTATTTTGATCTTATGCATATCATGCTTCAGGCAGAACAGCATGCTGAACTTCTTTTAAAGAATAATCAGCAACGTCCCATAGGGACTGCTCCACTTCCTGAAGTACATGCTAATCAAAATAACAATAAGTTCCGTGGTTCAAAAGACCACTCCAAGAACTTTAAAGGTAAACACAACGCAACATGAAGCAAACACCAAGTGGATTCAAGAAAGGTAAAGGCAATTTTGGTAAAAGAGTTGACAAAACTGAAATTTGTCAAAAATGTGGTTGCTACAACCATCCTACCAAGAAATGCCGCACCCCGATGCATCTTGTGAACCTCTACCTCCAGTCTTTGGCTAAAGACAAGACTACTCAAGAGAAGAGATTTGAAGCACACTTCAATCTCAACAATGATGAAGCCGGATGCTCTCAACAGTTCCTTCAAGAACTCAAAGACACATGTGCTTCTACAAAGAAGCATGATCTCATGTGCACTGAGGACACACTTGAAGAATTTCATTCTCAAGACATGTTTGGAGATCTCCAATAGACTCCTAGTACCATAGCTTCTAAGTACCATAATGTTGTAATATAAATAATGTTGTCATCTATATTGTAAGCTTGTATGCTACAATCATATATCGAACACATTCGATATTGTAAATAAAGTTTGTATGTATTCTATATATACCACTATAAGAATTTCATCAAATTCTTCTTTGTGTATATAGATTTTTGGAGTCAATCCAATGGAGGAGGAATTATGCCTTGTGGATAGTGGTACCACAAACTCTATACTTAGGGACACAAAATATTTCCTAACTCTTAATAGGAGGAAAGGAAATGTTTTAACCATCGCTAGACGTGATGTAACAATAGTAGGCTCTGGTCGCGCCTCTATTACTCTCCCTATGGGTACCCAATTGGAAATTAAGGATGCACTCTTGTATCCCGATTCCACACGTACCCTACTTAGTTATAGAGATATCCGTCAGAATGGTTTCCATGTTGAAACCCAAAATGACAACAAAAAGGAATATATCCTCTTAACCAAACACAACGGATATGGCAAACAAGTACTAGAAAAAATTTCATCTTTAGACTCCGGATTGTACTATACATACATCAAACCCATTCAACATATTGCTTACAAAGTAATTTTCCAAAATACTAACACATTCCAAACATGGCATGATCACCTTGGCCATCCAGGCATTGGAATGATGAGGAAAATTATTAGCAATTCAATTGGTCATACATACCATAAAACAAAATTTCCGGAATCCTCAGATTTTGTGTGTACTTCATGTGCCACCGAAAAATTGATTTTAAGACCCTCTTATCTTAAAATCAGAGCTGAACCACTTAAATTCCTTGAACGCATTCAAGGAGATATATGTGGTCCGATACAACCATTGTGTGGACCGTTCAGGTACTTCATGGTTCTAATTGACGCATCTACTAGATGGTCACACGTGTGTCTTTTATCCACACGAAACCATGCATTTGCTAAGTTAATTGGTCAAATTATCCAATTACGAGCACATTACCCTGAATATCGAATTCAATCAATTCGAATGGATAATGCTGCTGAATTTTCATACCATGCCTTCAATGACGATTGTATGACTCTTCGGATACAAGTTCAACACCATGTTCCATATGTCCATACACAAAATGGTTTAGCAGAATCTCTTATCAAGAGAATCAAGCTCATTGCAAGACCATTACTACAGAATTGCAACCTACCAACATCATGTTGGGGTCATGCAGTTTTACACGCTGCTGACTTAATCCAATTGCGTCCAACTGCATGTCATAGCACTTCCCCGCTACAATTAGTACGTGGAAATCCACCAGATATTTACCATCTGCGAAAGTTCGGTTGCGCTACATACGTACCGATCTCACCACTGCAGCGTACCTCAATGGGACCGCACAGGAAACTAGGGATCTATGTTGGGTATAAATCTCCGTCAATCATAAAATACCTCGAGCCCCTAACAGGGGACCTGTTTACGGCCCGGTACGCTGATTGCATATTTAATGAGGAACATTTCCCGGCATTAGGGGGAGACAATAAGTACCAAACTGAATGCCAGGAAATTAATTGGAATGTACAAGGTATTCCTGCCTCAGACCCACGTACCAGAGAGACTGAACTTCAAGTTCAGAAACTCATTCATTTGCAAAACATTGCAAATAATCTGCCAGATGCATTTACTGATTATAAGGGTGTCACAAAATCCTATAATCCTGCCAGAAACGAACCTGAAAGAGTGGAGGTACCGCAAAATACCACTCAACTCCCAGTTCAAAATAAGAGGGGGAGAAGTACGGCACAAATGGCGGATACAACTTCTAACAAGCGACAAAGGAAACAAAAGAACGTAAATGCAGATCAACCTCAAGTTGATAGACACCAAAGGATCCTTGAACCTAGATCAACACTGCACTCAAATACTGATCCTAGGACATCGGAATACCCCGACTCAAATGTTTTGGGAAATAACATTGAGTCATCAGGGGTCCAAGAAATTTCCACAAACTATACTGATTCTGGAGAATCATACGATCGTAAGACTACAATTGTCGACATTTATTTCTCCACAACAATTGCAAACAACCTTCAAAATGATCCAGATCCCAAGACCATGGCAGAGTGCAAACAGCGCTCGGACTGGACACAATGGAAGGATGCAATTCAAGAGGAGTTAGCCTCGCTCAAGAAAAGAAATGTATTCACCAATGTGATACATACACCTCCCAAAGTATTCCCTGTCGGTTTCAAATGGGTTTTTCGTCCGCAAACGGAATGAAAACAATGAGGTGGTGAGATACAAAGCAAGGCTTGTAGCACAAGGGTTCACGCAGAGACCCGGCATTGATTTCATTGAAACTTATTCTCCAGTAATGAGTGGAATAACATTTCGATACTTAATCTCATTGGCAGTACAAAATCATCTATCTTTTCAGTTGATGGATGTAGTGGCCGCATATCTTTATGGGTCACTTGATTCGGACATATACATGAAAGTTCCCGATGGAATTTCAATTCCGAATCCAAACGCAAATCGCAATATGTATTGTGTAAAATTAAACAAGTCTTTATACGGCTTGAAACAGTCGGGAAGAATTTGGTACAACCGACTAAGTGAGTTCCTAACCAAAAAGGGATACTCCAACAATGATGATTGCCCATGCGTGTTCGTCAAAAGATCCTCAACAGGATTTTGCATTATATCTGTGTATGTTGATGATCTTAATATCATTGGTAACACACAAGATATAGATGAAGCACGTAATCATCTTATGACGGAATTTCAAATGAAGGATTTGGGTAAAACCAAATTTTGCTTAGGTATACAACTTGAGCACCTTCATTCAGGCATCATAGTGCATCAATCAGCCTATGTCCAGAAAATATTGGAGAAATTCAATATGGACAAAGCATATCCATCGAAAACCCCCATGGTTGTTCGATCTCTCGACAGGGACAAAGATCCATTTAGACCCAGAGATGATAATGAAGAGCTATTGGGACCCGAGGTTCCCTATCTCAGTGCCATCGGAGCGCTTATGTACCTTGCAAACTGCACCCGGTCGGATATTGCATTTGCGGTAAATCTACTTGCTAGATATAGCGCTGCTCCAACCAAAAGACATTGGGTGGGAGTGAAGAATATCCTTAAATATCTTCAAGGCACTAAAGATCTCGGTCTATTCTTCCAGAAGAATAACAATATAGATTTAATAGGATATACAGATGCTGGCTATTTATCAGATCCTCATAATGCCAGATCTCAAACAGGCTTTGTATTTTTACACAGTGGAACAGCCATCTCTTGAAAGTCTTCGAAACAGACTCTAGTGATTACATCCACTAATCATTCTGAAATAATTTCATTATATGAAGCATCATATGAATGTGTATGGCTTCGCAGAATGATTAAACCACATACAACAATCATGTGGTATAGGTGCCATTACATCACCTACCATTATCTATGAAGATAATGCTGCTTGCGTTGTTCAAATACAAACGGGTTACATAAAGAGCAATATCACAAAACATATTGCACCTAAACTATTTTACCCACATGAATTGCAAGAGAGTGGGAAAATAAATATTTTGCAAACTAAGTCTTGTGATAATCTCGCAGACTTATTCACCAAGTCATTACCAACCTCCACATTCCAAAAATGTGTTCATGGAATTGGTATGCGAAGACTACGTGATTTGCAGATGTCAGGGGGAGAAATCTCCTAAGACTTAACCCGTTCAATACAAATATTGTACTCTTTTTCCCTTTATGAGTTTTCCCTCTAAGGTTTCTCATCAAGGTTTTTAATGAGGCAATATGACAATGTAATCATAAATATATTATATCTCTATTTTCCCCACATGGGTTTTTAAGGAGATATAATCAAATATATGTCATATCAACTTTTCTCCTTAAATTTTCCCACTGGGTTTTAAAGGAGTTTTCATGGCATATCTACTTTATAGGTTCTCCTCATATTTTTCCCTACAGGGTTTTGGAGGAGTTTTTCCAAAATGATGAATCAAGGTGATCATATGAAGATACATTGGTCAAGGGGGAGTGTTACAAACAAAAAGTAACAGGTGCCCAATGTGCAGATGCCTCTTCAATGTACAGATGTCTTCCCAATAAATAGACACCTTTTATACCACCCCTTCATCATCTATATATATGTATCAACATGTACAGAAATGATTAATGAGAATCAACAGTTCATTTCCACTGTCAATCACTTGTATCATTCTCTCTTGCAATAGTTGTAATTGGTAAATGAGAGAAGTAGCTTAGGGAAACAGATTGTACAGAGAGAAATTGCCCCGAATTTTTTGTATTTTAGCCCTTTTTTTGAAAAATATTCACATTTAGACCCCTGGTAGTTTTAATTCCGTTTTTGGACCCAGAGCTCGGCGCCGTGGGTCACGGCGCCGAGGTAACACGTCTCGGCGCCGTGGACCACGGCGCCGAGTTGCGAGCCCCGCGCCAGCGTAGCGGCCGGCGTGGCGCCGACGTGGCAGGGAGCTCGGCGCCGTGACTCGTGGCGCCGAGCTCGGCGCCGTGACTCGTGGCGCCGAGCTCGGCGCCGTGGATCTTGGCGCCGAGCATGCGGCTTCTGAAACGGCACCGAGCACGCGGGCTTCGTTCATTCGCAACTCGCCCGCCGCCGCCTCCCGTCCCCTCCCCGCACTCGCGTCCTCCCCGCCGCGGCCGCCGGCCTCCCCTCGTCGACCGCCGCTGCCGCCCGTCGTCCCCGCCGCGGCCGCCCGCGCGCCTCCCCTCCCCGCACGGGCGTCCTCCCCGCCGCGGACGCCCGCCACCCCTCCTCGACCGCCTCGGCCGCCCGTCCGACGTCCTCCACGCCGCGGCCGCCCGCCTCCCCGCCGCCGCCCCGTGGTGCCGCCTCCCCGTGTCTCCGCCCGCCCGCGTCTGCGCCCGGCCTCCCGCCTCCCCGCGTCTGCGCCCGACTGCTGCCCCGGAGCCGCCCGGCCTCCGGCCGCCTCCCCGCGTCTCCGGCCGCCGCCCCTGGTGCCGCCCGGCCTCCTGCCTCCCCGCGTCTCCGCCTCGGCCTCCCCTCCCCGCACGCGCGTCCTCGGCCGGCCGCCCATCCGACGTGCTTCCCGCCCGGCCGTCCTCCCCGCCGCTGCTGTCGAGAGGCCCCAGCGACCGCTACAAGTGCCTCAAGGTGAGGACTTCTCCTCCAAAATGTTCGTTCTTGGCGCTCAGATGTGATGTCGAGGATATTTTTTAGCTAGTTTGTGAGGGTGTGATGTTGAGTGGGCTGATGTGTGGTGCTATGAATGTCGAGTAGGCTGTTTATCCCTTATTTATCACTGTCGCTTGGGCAATGGTGCCGTAGAATGGAAGGATTGTGTGGCGTATTGGAGTCGGGATATGGCTCGTTATAAGTCAAGTTGATTATTTTGCGGCCAGAGGACTAGTGCTATAGAAATGTGTTGTGTTGCTGTGATGTAATTGACTATGCAATTTAGTTAGTGCTATAGAAATGTTTGCCACAACGAGTCAAGCAAATCACGAACAAAAGAATTGTTTATCTTTGGGTATGCAATTGACTATGCAATTTAGTTAGTTAATTAGCATCAATTTCGAATAAAGGTAGCATTTAGTTAGTGACTAGGTACTTATTAGTTACTATGTAGTATCCGATTTCAATTAAAGGTTCTTATTAGTTTGGTTTTCTGTATGAACTAGATGGACAACCTAGTGACCCTATATCATGGAGGCAGTGTGACAAGTGATGATTATGGAAATGTTCAATTTGTTGAAATGCAAAGGGTGCCTCTGATATTCGGTGATCGGCCGTCGTTTAGTGAGTTGGTTGCTAGGGCTCGGGAGAAGCTACATTGTCATGCAAACGAGGAGAGCATCACAGTTGAGGGGTTACTTCACTTCGGTTCGAAAGACCTAGTTCTCAGGCGGTTGATCTTAATTGGTTCAGAGGATGAGTGGGACAAATATGTCAAATTGGTTATGAGGAATGAGTTAAAATGTTTGGACGTTGTTGTGCGGAAGGTGTCCATTGATCCCACCCCTCACGGTTATTCACCAGAACTAGGTGATCAGGCACCCTTTGACCCTCCGTTACCGGATCTTGCGGTGGATGTGGAAGAAGTGCTTGAGGTGCCCGATGCTCTATCTTCCCCGAACGAGGTTCAGATTTCTCAACCAGTTCGAGTTGAATGTCGGACTGATGATGTCGTGGCGGCCCCTCAGGAGATGGGATTGACCCAGAATCAGCCCAGTAAGTGTCGAGCAACACTTTAGCCTTTTCCCGTCATTCCTTTGTTTTGTCTCAATCCCATCGTTGTCGTGATTATGATGCAGGAAACATTCCTGGTAATGTGGTAGTTCCTCCCGTTGCTCCATCTGGCAACGTTGAAGAAGTCTGCAGGGACTCCAACAGTGTGGATGTTCAAATTGTGGATGATCTGGAGCCTTACGAGATCGCAAGGGCCGTTGATTCTGATGATGACCGCCCTTTTGGAGAGCTGACCGAAAGTGATATTGAGCTGATCAGGCGTTATTGCCCTGGCCGGGATCCATCAGTTCATGAATTCAGCGATCTTAGGCATTCTCATGGGGCTTATGCAGAAGGAAGGGATGACGAGTTGCTAGATGCTCCTGAGGCCGGGTCAAGCATGACAATTGAGAAGGGCATGGTGTTTGAGGACTTGTCTGCATTGAAAAGGTGGCTGCAGGAGTATTCAGTGATCCGTAAAAGGCCATTCAAGGTGAGACATTCTTATGTGGAGCGGAGGTACACAGTTGTGTGCGAGAAGGAGACATGTGAATGGAGGGTTTGTGCTAGCAAACAGAAGGTCACTGGAAAGTTCAAGATCACAAAAATCGTTGGCCCACACACTTGTGCCGAAGCAGAGCTCAAACAGAAGCATCGGCAGTTGACCTCTACCATTATTGCCAAGTCACTGTGTCACATAGTAAAGGGAGAACCCAATATGAAGGTGAAGACACTTGCTGGGATTGTTAAGGAGAAATTTGGATACGAGATAAGGTATGGAAAAGCATGGAGGGCAAAGCAACGCATCTGGAAGATGATATATGGGGACTGGGAAGATGGGTACTTGCAGTTGCCAGCACTCTTCAATGCAATCAAAGCGGTTAATCCAGGCATGCATTATGAGTACGTCCCGAAACCAAACGAATGGACTCAAGATGGGATGCAGATATTCTTCCGTGCTTTCTGGTGCTTTGCTCAGTCCATCGAGGCCTTTCGGCATTGTCGTCCCGTCTTCGCTATTGACGGTACGTTTCTTCTTGGCAAGTACCAGGGCACACTTCTGATAGCCATTTCCTGTGACGCAGACAACGCGTTGGTTCCTTTGGCGTTTGCTTTGGTTGAGAGGGAGAACAAAGACAGCTGGGGATGGTTCTTGCGGCTCGTTCGGAGGCACGTGGTCGGCCCTGCTAGGGAGGTTGGTGTCATTTCTGATAGGCACCAGGGCATACTTTCTGCCGTACAGGAGCAGATACCGGGGTATGCAGCTTTGCACCACCGTTGGTGCACTCGGCATCTTGCCGAGAATCTACTCCGTAAGGATGGTGCGAAGGATAACTTTCCTCTGTTCGAGGAGGTCGCTCGAATGCTTGAGGTGAAGTTATTCCAGGAGAAGTTGGAGCAGCTTAATACTGCAACAAACGCAGAAGGTAGACAGTGGTTGACGGGATTGATGAGAGATGTCGACAAATGGACAAGGGCTCATGACGACGGTGGCTGGAGGTACGAGTTTCAGACAAGCAACATGGCCGAATCCTTCAATAGTTTGCTTAGGGGTATACGTGGTATGCCCGTCAATGCTATCGTATCCTTCACCTTTTACAAGCTTGTTGCCTGGTTCAACGAAAGACACGCACATGCAATGGCGCTACAAAGTAAACAAGTGAGATGGGCGCCAAAACCGAAGCGCCACCTTGAAAAGGCAAAGGCTAGGGCTGAGGCACATGAGGTACATTGTTTTGACAACGCCACGGGCAGTTATGAGGTTGTAGAAAGGGGTGGTACAACGACCGATGGAGAGCTCCGGCCGACGAGGAAGCATAAAGTTGTCCTTATTGATTTCTCATGCACATGTGGTAAACCGAGGCAGTACCACTTTCCATGTTCTCATTATGTGGCAGCAGCGAGGCATCGCAACTTTGACTACGAGAGCAAGATACCTCGGGAGTTCAGTGTTGACAACCTTGTGCTTACGTGGTCTCCCCGTTTCGAGCCTTACCGGGATGAGGGAGAGTGGCCACCGTACACCGGGCCCAAATACATTGCGGATCCGGGTAGCCGTTGGAACAAACGTGGAACCAGGAAAAGGACGAGACACAAGATGGTTATGGATCAGCTTCCAGGAAGAACGAGGCGAGGGAGATCAACCCCCTTTCTTACTAACCCCGAGCAGAACCAATGTAGCAGATGTGGTAGACTTGGCCACAATTCACGCACATGCCATTGGCCACTTAGTCAGGTGCGAGTGCTTGTTATTCGTTATGTTTCATAGTTCGTGTAGTTGTTTTTTCATATGTAATTTGCTATGTTTCTTGTTTAATTTCTTATTCATTCCATATTGTATGCATGTTCAATATTTTGTTTACTTGTATGTTGGACTGACAAATTCAAAGTTTTTTTTAGGATGGCGCAATTCCACCTGCTAGACCCGTACTACGAGGAGAGCCACAGAGGACGGCTCACCGCGGAGGGGAGGGTATTGCCTTCATCACTTCCTGTACAATTTGAGTTTATATTGATGCATTAACTAAAAAATTGGTGTATTCTATACAGGAGCTGCCCATCCTTCGTCCTCGAACCCATGACGGGTTCCTGGACATGCAGTACGACGAGCGGTACACTCCCTTCCTGGAGAGGGCTGGCCTAGACGCCATCTCTTACCAGGTTCGCCGTGGGTTGCCCACCTTCAACCCCCCCGCCATCACTGCACTGGTTGACAGGTTAAGTGATGAACCATTGCAACTTGCATGTTCATTGTTTATCGGCTATTTGCGCCTCAAATTCTCTGACATGTAGTCCTCTTTTTTGTATCATGTAGGTGGAGACCGGAGACTCACAGCTTCCACCTCCCTTTCGGGGAGATGACTATTACGCTCCAGGACACTCAGAAGATACTTGGTGTCGCCATTCACGGCCGTCCGGTTATCGGGCCGTGCGTGCCTGCAGGTTGGAGAGCCCGAGTAGAGGCCTTCCTCGGGAGAGAGCTTCCTCCTGAGGCAGGCCATCGCAGTTCTGGTGTTCCTATCAGCTGGCTCCGGCAGACTTTTGCAGCGTGTCCTGAGGGTGCGGACGAGCAGACAGTTGCCTACCACTGCAGGTAGGTGTGGATATCGAGCCAACTCGTCGTCTTATCGAGCTTTTTGTAAAATTGACATAGTTTGATCTAAAATCATTTTACATATAATTGCAGAGCATGGATCCTGCACTTGTTTGGCTGCGTTCTCTTCCCCGACGGAACGGGAGACAGCGCTTCGTGGATGTACATCCACTGCCTCACGGACTGGGACACGGCGGGGCAGTACAGCTGGGCTTCCGGGGTGTTGGCGTTCCTTTACCGCCACCTCTGCGAGGCGTGTCGTCGGAGTTCGGCGAACTCGACATTAGGTGGTTGCCTGTACCTCCTCCAGCTGTGGATGTGGTGTCGTCTACCGGTTGGTCGTCCTACGGTTTTGCCTGGTCGTCCATGGTTCCCAGAGGTTCCAGTTCGTCGACGTCCGACAGTTGCATATCTTTGGGACCAGGTCTCAGTTCCGTACGCCAGGAAGAAGCGGGCGTACGTAGAGTACATAAACGAGCTAGATGCGCTCACGGCCTCCAGTATAAGTTAATTACATGTGGTACCGTGATTTTATTTGTTAGTCCTGTACCTTACAAGTAAATTGTTGCTATGCAGGTTAAGTGGGAGCCGTATGCCGAGGAAGAGGTGGTGGACATTCAGTTCAGCGCACTGTGCAGCATAGACGAGGCCCTCTACAGGATGAGGTGCCCCCTTATCTGTTTCTATGCTGTTGAGTATCACCTGCCACATCGAGTTGCACGCCAGTTTGGTATGAGGCAGTTGTGGCCAGTAGCGCCGATCTCCACGTCTGTGGCCTTGCACAAGTCAGTTCCATGCAATTTCAATTCTAACCTTGGATTCCAATTGCACGGTGTTTCTACTAATGTTAACTTTTGATTTACGTCATGCAGATTTGATCGTCAGCGACAGAAGAAGGTCACAGACTTCGAGCAGCACCACCACGTGTACGTTGAGGAGTGGGGACACTCCCAGGACCACGTGGACGACAACAACGACCCGCACAGCAACGAGCAGTTCCGGCGGTACCAAGTTTGGTACCAGCGTGCGACGCGGTCCAAGCTTAAGGGCCAATGGACTCAAGATGACTACGCCGACATTGCGTCCTCCGACGACGATGACACGCCCTACGACCAGTCGACTCGCCTTGGGACGCAGGTGGAGATAGCACCAGTCCTGGACCGTGTGGTAATGTTCAATCTCATTGCTTATTTTTCAATAGACCTAAATACCCCTGACATGTAGCAAATTATCCATTCTTTTGTTTGTTTGCAGGGCAAAACCCTGAGCCAGTCCGTACAGGACATAGAGCGTATGTCCAGGACAGTCGGCGACGACGTCAGGATGCGTACCTTCCTGGAGGTAAGCTTCGACAAAGCCACTCACAAAATTAGTACATAATATCTTCGTGTCTTGTTGGTTAACAAAATGTTGGAATGCAGAGGCTCGCATGTCGGCTACGTCGTGCGGCTGCTCGTTGTGGTTGCAGCACAGGCGCGGCGAGGGACGTAGACGTGCCTTCGACACGACTTGCAGACCCGACGCGGCGAGGGTCGTACACGGGACAGAGCTCGTCCCCCACGAGGAGCGACACTTTCCCGTCCCAGGGCGGTGAGGACGAGGACGACGACGAGGTGGAGCAGACTTACGATGAGATAGGCCCGTCTCAGCTCGTAGACGCTCCTTCGACTCAGCCTACACAGCCCGTACGACGCAGACGCCGCCGCGAGCCTAGCCGTTACACTCCAGGCACCGACGCCCTTGGTAAGGGTAAGGGTAAGGCTAGGAGGCAGTGATACGGCCGTGTATGCTTGTGGTTGGGCTTAAAAGTCGTTGTATATATTTTGTAATGAGCTAGGAGGCACTTGGTAAGTGGTTGGACTGAGATGTGTTTGTAATGAGCTAGTTGTTGTATACATGTGTTTATGTTATATTCATTGTGCTTTTGTAATTTTTGTGAGGTTTTTCAAGTGCTTGATGGTTTGATGTTCACAGATGGTTTGCAGTATAAAAGGGTTGCTCTAAGTTTTTTTATTACGACAGCATACAACCAACCAACCAACACACCAACGAACAAAACAACATAGCATAAAACATTTACAACATAGCTTGACGACAACATAGCATAAAACATTACCTAAATAGCTTGACGACACGATAGCATAAAATATTACCAACACACACGAGCAGAACCTCCAGCACTACAACTTGAGGATAACAATAATCACAAGTAGTACACCTAATAATTTAATTCAACACAACAGTCGTACTGCCACATCATCAACACATCAACATGGAGAATTGCTGAATGCCATAACCCTCGTTACCTAAATGCCAAACGAGCCTCGTGGCACCCACATGGAGAATTGCTGAGGGGGCCGCCTCGGACGTGGCTGGCCGTCGTGGTAGTGGCATGCACATATGCAGCTCGGGTTCGCGCAGCAACATGTGGGATCATAAGAGCTTCCTATATTCACGACCTCCTCGTTGCCCCTCTCGCGTTGCAGCTGTTCGCGGAGGTCGTTGTTCTCCTCAGTGAGATTCTCCATTCGGTACTCCAAGTCCCAAATTCGAGCCCATAATGTATCCACATAACGATCAACATACCGTTCATGAGGAGGGTCGATCCAGCGGGAGAAGTCGCATTTGGCCATCTGCACAAAAAAGTACGGTAAACTTCGAGGGTCCATAAGCAATAAAAAATGAAACATTACTAATTTGTACCCCGGAGCGCGAGCATCGGAAGAAACGTCGCCCGCCATCGTTCGGGGAATCCAAGATCTGGACAACCGCGTACTCATTGTGTCTGCATTTCGGCCACGGTGGTTGAGCACGCCGGCTTGGTATCAATCGGTACTGCGGACCGAACATATCCCTCGTTTCTAAGGGAATGTCATCCTTCGGTGACCCAAATCCCACTGGCCCCTCGGCTTCAGACATGGTATGTTTCACCACGAAAGAGAGGGTACTACTTTGTTCGATTCACAATGTCATAGGACCCCAACCGTGCTACTTATAGCAAAACGGGGCAGTTTAATGCAGTGACCACCAAAAAAAGAGGCTTTTGCTCAGGAACATGACAACACGCCCCAGCTTTGCTCAGGGACATGACACAAGAGGTCAGCTTTTGCTCAGTGAGATGACAACAGAGGGCAGTTTTGCTCAGTGACATGACAAAAGAGTTCAGATTTTGCTCAGTGACATGACAAAACGGGGCAGCATATGTCAGCTTTGCGCAGTGACGGAATAGGCCTTTAGCCTGTACACATATAGGGGCGTAGGTCTTTAGCCTTTACAGGAGTAGGCCTGTAGGCCTGTACACATATAGGGGCGCAGGTCTTTAGCCTTTACAGGAGTAGGCCTGTAGGCCTGTACACATATAGGGGTGTAGGTCTTTGAAAAGGCTACGAACTATGAATTTATTACGAGACTATAGTCTCTGAAAAGCCTACATAGGACCATTTATTGCTACACTTGAATCCAGTAAGAGCGAAAAGATCCTCTCCATGGACTATGCCCACTGCACCGATAACCTGCCTATATGAAGGCCTCATATGTCTTCCATACCACATCTCCTCCTCAAGACATCACAATACTACCACACAACAATGTCTTCCTGGAAGTCCAACCCATTTGGAGTGCCGGAGTGGCATGAGCGCCCGAAGTGCCATTGCGGCTTTAGGACGATGTTGGGAGTCTGGACTGATCGAGTACAACGAGCCAAATACGGCCGTAGGTTCTTCAAGTGTCCTGACCTGGATGACGACTTCGTGGTAACGACCATAACTAAACCATTTCTTTTCCGTTATCGTTTTTCAACTTGATCCATGACATCTACCATGCCACACATAGGCTTGCGGGTTCATGGAATGGGTGGATCGAGTGCCGCCGGCATGGCCAAATAACCGGGCAGTGGAGGTGGAAAACAAAGGACAATACTGTGTCAAGATGACTCAGGCTCGCGAGGTGGAACGACAGATGCGGCTTGAGCAAGAGCGCCGCGTGAGGGTGGACCAAATCCGTCTGCAGGGCAAGGAGGATGAGCTGCAAAGGAGGAAGGAGAAGTTAAGTCTGCGTGAAGCAGCCATCAAGCGTCAGGAGGAAGAGCTTCAAGCTCGTGAGGCGGCTCTCAAGACCAAGAGTAACAGGAAGAAGGATGCAGCGGAGCCATCTTCAGGGCGCGACAGAAAGGGGAAACAACCACGCTACACCCAGTAGACAAGATGTAATAGACTCGGTCCACACGAGAGGTCGTACGAGCAGTTGGGTAGATTAGTCGGATATCATGCTAGCATGTAATAAAATTGTACGCGCCATGTTCGTCCCAACTTCATAAGCTTATTATCTGGGCTTTTCGCATGCAATGATTCCCACGTGTCTTATTATCACTTCCCCTCCTTTCGTCCAATTGTTCCTATCACAGTTGTCATACAAAATAATTCAAAAAAATCCTTCCAATACAACAACATAACATGATCAAAAAATGTTATTGCCAGTTCAACATATTTTTCACGGTCAGCATTGTACAAAAATCACAAATACACTAATCGTTACTTCACACATAACTCGTTCATCAATCCACAAACAGAGGGGATGGGATTGACCCAGAATCATCCCAGTAATTATTTCCCCAAGTGTGTAGTAACAACTGAAGAGGAGAGTTGCTTGTATGCCACATGTCGCCTCCCCTCTGTCTTGCCCGCAGCATCTCACGGCCCGCAGAACTTCACACAAAACTCGTTCGTCACGGCCTGCATAATTTTATTTTTCAAAAACCATTACCAACGTACCATAATGTTTTTAAAAAAATCTACACGAATTTTCCTACATGTATCATCTGCAAACTCTAAACAGCGGCGGGGACAGAGGGAGGAGGATGCGAATGAACGAAGCCCGCGTGCTCGGTGCTGTTTCAGAAGCTACATGCTCGGCGCCACGACTCACGGCGCCGAGGTCGGCGCCACGAGTCACGGCGCCGAGCTCGGCGCCACAAGTCACGGCGCCGAGCTCTTGCCACCTCGGCGCCACGCCGGCCGCTACGCTGGCGCGGGGCTCGCAGCTCGGCGCCGTGGTCCACGGCGCCGAGACGTGTTACCTCGGCGCCGTGACCCACGGCGCCGAGCTCCGGGTCCAAAAACGGAATTAAAACTACCAGGGGTCTAAATGTGAATATTTTTCAAAAAAAAGGCTAAAATAGAAAAATTTCGGACCCAGAATCATCCCAGTAATTATTTCCCCAAGTGTGTAGTAACAACTGAAGAGGAGAGTTGCTTGTATGCCACATGTCGCCTCCCCTCTGTCTTGCCCGCAGCATCTCACGGCCCGCAGAACTTCACACAAAACTCGTTCGTCACGGCCTGCATAATTTTATTTTTCAAAAACCATTACCAACGTATCATAATGTTTTTAAAAAAATCTACACGAATTTTCCTACATGTATCATCTGCAAACTCTAAACAGCGGCGGGGACAGAGGGAGGAGGATGCGAATGAACGAAGCCCGCGTGCTCGGTGCTGTTTCAGAAGCTACATGCTCGGCGCCACGACTCACGGCGCCGAGGTCGGCGCCACGAGTCACGGCGCCGAGCTCGGCGCCACAAGTCACGGCGCCGAGCTCTTGCCACCTCGGCGCCACGCCGGCCGCTACGCTGGCGCGGGGCTCGCAGCTCGGCGCCGTGGTCCACGGCGCCGAGACGTGTTACCTCGGCGCCGTGACCCACGGCGCCGAGCTCCGGGTCCAAAAACGGAATTAAAACTACCAGGGGTCTAAATGTGAATATTTTTCAAAAAAAAGGCTAAAATAGAAAAATTTCGGGAAATTGCCTAGTCACACAAGGTATCTCAGTTTTTGTGCTAAGTTTTTTCCTAGTTTTTTTCATTGCAAAGAAGTACACACCATCACGCACGCACAACACATGTATACACATGCGAATACACTCTTTTAACACACATAGATAGAGATCGAGAATAAATCCATGATCTTATAAAATTCTTACTAAAATATACTCGTATGTGCGTAATATGCAGGCATAGAATTTGAAAGACCGGGAATAAATCCACAACCTTATAAAATTCTTAATAAAACATACTCGCGTGTGCGTAATATGCAGGCACAGAATTTGAACACTGGTGGGTGGAGCCATACACCTACAACTCCACCAAGTTTATTTTTTGGTTAGCCAACAAATGATTGTATTCAAGTTCTTTTTGTTAGAGTGCATATTTAGTAAGATTATGAGAGATAGAATAGAATCAATTAGGATGATTTGTATCCGATATGTTTTCTTCTATATCTCTAGTAACCTTTCACATCTGTAATAGATTGACTTGATCTCCAAGTCATATTGTACTCTATATATACGCCTTACGATGCTCAAGCAATACATCCAACAATTTTTCCGGCCATTTTATTTTCCCACACGGTATCAAAGAGGGTTCCATCTAGGCCTGTTCCTAGCTACCATCAGATTCTACAGCGCACCGTCCCTGGGAGAGATGATTCAATCTCCATGATCTAATCTCCTGGGGGCTGTGCAAAACTTGGTAGATATATGGTCTCTTCTTCGTCGGCTCCACCCGTCGCCCACATGCATCGCCCGTGCGCGCTTGTGTTGCTGTCGCGCTAGAGCCAGGCCCAAATCCGTCCTCCCCGTCACCAGATCCGGCCACCGCCAACCCAGGATCCGGTCTCCTCCGCGCCAGATCCGGTCGGCCCCTCTGCTCTTCTTGGTGGTCTCTCCACCCGGATCTATAGCCGGCTCTCCGCCGCTCATCCCTGTTGGCTCCAGCGCCGTAGAGCACCACGTCAGGTCCAAATCTGGCCAGATCCGAGCTCCACAGCCCCAGATCCAGGTTCCGATGAGCGGCCTCTTCTCTCAGTTTGAGTTGCCATTGCTGTGAACTGCTGATAATGTCTGCCATTGTGATTGATTGCCACTTCATCGTCTCTTCTCGTATCTCCTCGGGAAACCACACGTTGTCGACTTTCCCCATCTGCCCACTGTAATGTCGTGTGGGCAGGTATTTGCCTGAAATGGATGACTAGGACATCTCGGTCTTCCAGGAAACCAGTCCAACCAGTTTAGCATTCGAGATTTCGGACCGACATGTGCTGAGGGCAAGAGTTTCATTCCTATATACGAGAACTCTCTTTTATGGTACAATTGCTAAATTTGAATTTCACTTCTACCTTAATTTTGAAGTGTAGAGGAATAAGTATTATCCCGTCACATCTCAAAAGAAAAAAAATCCTATTTACAATGTGTACCTTATTTGTCTAGTGGGTTTAGCATGGACTAACAAAAAGGCCGTATGTGCCTTCCTACATATATAGCTTATATGTAATAATTATGTACAGATGTGAACATATGTTATGTGAATATAAGTTATAATTCTGAACAGATGTTATAATTCCTGTATATGTGGCTTATATGTTATATGTGGATTTATAGATAATTATGTGCATGATGAATAGTCCATGGGTACTATGGATGGTAATTGATAACTGGTCGTGCAGGATGAAATATCTTATAGTTGATTTAATGCGGCCTACGTACTAAATTATAAAAGGAAAGTCACATGATTAGAATTATCGTATATTATTCGAGATTAATTACAACATATGGGCGATCATCTAATTTTAGATAAGATATGAGCAAAATATCCACCAATAATATCCTAAGCATAAAGTATGAGTTAGTATGAGCTAGCATCCGCAATGCATTTTATCTAAACTTGTACCTAGGAGGACAACCACTACAATGCATGTTGCTCCCTCCATTCATTTCTATTTGATGTCCTAGAATTCGTACCATCAAATTTTCTAAAGTTTAACTACTAATATGTTTAAAACTATATAGATTGGCTACATAAAAAACTATATCATCGGATTTATCATAAAAAATACCTCCATAATATTATAATTTTATTAATTCATAATAAGATAAAGTTACAAAAAGTAACAATCAAAGTCAAATCTTAGGGAGCATAAAAAATCAAAGACGTCAAATAAAAAAAGAACGGTGGGTATATGTTTTATGTTGTACCTAAAGGCCCACAAGATTAATTGATGCATTTAATTTTTTAAATAGGTGGGCTCACAAAACACATTTTTGAGATACAAACTTTCCCCTCAATACGGTATCTACTCATATTTAGCGGTTTTGATCGGCCCTGCTCATTTGGGTTTTTTGTGGCTTATAACTTATTTTTCACTGTTTGGCACTATAGCTGACATATTTTGCACTGTAACTGCTCATGGATTTTTTTGGTGCAATTATATTTAAAAAATTAAAATAGAAAAACATATTACCTATCACAAACAATGCAAAGGAGTACGAAAAAAAGAAGAAAAAACCAAAATACCAGAAAAAGATGAAATTAAGAAATTAGAAGTTAGAAACTAGAAGCCCAATAGAGAAGCCGAAATATGCAGGGCCTAAAGGAGTTGTATCTCCTGCAAGAAACAACTTCCTTCTCTCTTCACTCCCTTTTCTTCCGTGCCATGTAAATCCTACGTGGCATCAGGAATCAAACACAGTCAGCTTCAGCGTCCGCAGTCCGCTTTCAGCTTGTAACGCCAAATCCTCCAATGCAATTAGACGGACGATAGTTGAGAAACCGTATCAACCTGTAACAAATATCAGAATTCAGAACTCATGTAGTCTAATTTCTATAGCACGGCTACGTTGCAGTCAAGCAGGATGCCGCCCGGCGGCGCCCGCCATAGAAAACCAGCAGAATGATTGAGAGCAGACCGACGGCATCGCTCGGTTCAGCTCCCGGAATTCGCTTCAGCACAGAACGAACGCGGAATCTCCGGTCAGAAATGGAGCTTTGGATGGCGACTTCATGGAAGAAATTGCAGCCGGACAAGTTGTGTAATAATTTATCGATGGCCAATTAGTATCAGGTTTTACTGTGTCTACGAAAAGACATGAAAACCACACGTTGTCCACTTTCCCTATCTGCCCACTGTAATGTCGTGTGGGCAGGTATTTGCCTGTAATGGATGATTTGGGCATCTCGGTCTTCCGGAAAACCGTTGCTCTGCCCCTGTCATTCTAATTGCTCCTTTATTGACTTGGGCACCAATCGTGTTAGGAAACCTGGTCCTAGGCCAGTAAACCTGACCTATTATGGACACCCCACCAGAGCATATAAATAGGGAGCTATACCGACATATTTACATAGACATGCAATTGAAAGCAATAAAGAAAGATCAGAAGTTCTCTCTACTTCTCTCTGTGTTCAATCTATTATTCTGGCTTCTGTGATTGATTTGATTTGTTCCAAGCAGAGGAATCGATCGGACTGGTCGCCAGCGACGGTTCCTCAACACGTTATCAGCACGACTTCGCTCCGGTGAATTGAAGGTAATCATCGAAGCCCTAATAAATTGAATTTTCTAGATCGCATTAAAATCAAAGTTTTTCGCGTTCTAGATTGAATCTCTACGGTACAAATCCGCCCTAATCTACCGCGAGCAGACCTGAAGTCGCCGGCACAATGTCGATCGGTAGATTGCAAAACAAGGTAGATGTTGATTGCACTGTAGATTAGAAAAAGAAAAAACGAACGAAAACGAAAATTTGCAAGGTTCAATTTCTGTTTGGGTTTTGTATAACTGCTGCACGAAAAAATCAGGCGCCAGCTTGAAGCCGCCGCCGGTCCACCACCGGCCTGAAGCCGCTGCCGGCATGAAGCTGCCGCCACCATGAGACGCCGGCCAACCGTGCCAGCACGCGTGCCCGCGCGCCTCCCGAAGCCGGCCGACGCCGCCAGCCTCACCGCGCCCGCGCCCGCACGCGTGCCGCCCGAAACCGGCCGACGCCCTGGCTCCACCGCGCCCGCACGCTCGTGTGCGTCGCCGTCCGAAGCGGCCGTGCTGCTATCGGACCGCCGCCCGAAGTGGCCTTGCCGCTGTGCCGCCACACCGAACTGCCACCCGAAGCGGCCGCGCCGCCTCCCCGCTGGCCCCTCCGCCTCGGCTCACCAGCCCGCAGCCGCACCCGCACCGGCCTTCCACCGCGGCCTGCAGCCGCTGGCTTCCCGCTTGGCCCGTAGCCTCCCCGGTCCGCCGCCACACGGCACCCAGCCACCTCCGCCTCCGCCTCGCCAGGTCCGCCGCTGCACGGCACCCGGCACCCGCCTCCGCGCCCTGAAGCCGCCGTGTTGCCGCTCCGCCCCACCGCGCGCCCAAGCCCGTGCTCGGGTAGCCGCCGCCGCCCGTGTGAACAGGGGTACGGGAAACCCTACCCCTGCCCCCTTTGAACCATACGTTCAGGCCGGATGGGCCAGTCGGCGGGGTGGGCCGAAACAGGCCAAGTTGGGCCGGGAAAGGAGGGGAAGAAAGAGGCCCGGCCGGAAAAAGGGGGGCAGTAATTTGAGTCCTTAAATCTTTAATTTGAGTCCCAGATATTGCAAAAAAGGCCTCGTAGTTCCAAAAAGTACGAATAAGCCCTCAAATTTACGAGCGGGTCCAGAATTTTGCATTAAACCCCTCCGTAAATCAAAAAATTGCGCGAATTTTTCTATGAACTGAAAATTTGTGTAGAAACCCCAGAAATTGCAGAATTCGTTGAAAATTCATATTCTAGCATAAAAGGGCCTCGGGAATCCGAATTTTGAATTATTTTTAGCATTTGAAGTTTATTTATTTCTGCCATTATTATTTTCTGTATTTATTTACTGTTTTGGTTAATTGTAATTGTTTAAATTGCTTTTAATCACTGAAATTAGCAGTAAAATTTCGAGGAGCTGGCCCAACATGGCCAAAACTATCTGACATGGGCATCCGATGTCGAGATTATGCTTGGAGCCAAGAGGCTCCGCGCGGCTATTGGGATTGGCGAATAGAATGACGCCCAACCCACACCTGAGGAGAATGAGCAGGCACTTTATTTTCTCAGGCACCACCTCTGCCTCACTCTCAAGAATAAGTATATGGCGAAGAAAAACGCGCTAGCACTCTGGACTGCACTCAAGAAGTGGTTTGAGAGGCTAAAGTACACCATTCTTCCTCAAACAGAGCAGGAGTGGATCAGACTGAGGTTTGTCGACTTTAAGACAGTCGGGGAGTACAATTTTTCCTTGCATAGGATTTGTACTAATCTTCAACTCTGTGGCAAGCAGATCACAGATGAGCAGAAGATCAAGAAGACCCTGTCCACCTTTCACCCCAATGCCGTACAATCCACCCGCAACTATCGTCAAGACGGCTACAAGGAGTACGCCGAATTGATTGATATGATGCAGGTTGCAGAGGCTCAGGACGAACTTCTCCGCAAGAACTACGTCACTCAGCCACCAGGCGGCTCCACTGGCCGTGAATCTAACGCTGGGAGCTACAAGGTGCGAAAGCCCTTGATGAAGAGAAGGGGGAAGAAGGGTAAGTCCATTGCCCAAAAAGGCAAGTCAGATGCTCCAAGTGACAAAAAGGCTAAGAAAAGTGGCAATACCTATGGCCAGCAGAACCAAGGTTGCTACAAGTGTGGCAAGTGGGGGCATTGGTCACGGATATATGAAGAACCGTAGAATGTCATTGATGCCCACCAAGCTCAGAAGAAGAAGGATGGCAAAGGGCAGCCTGAAGCCCACTTTGCAGCAGTCGAAGGGGAGCATCTTGAGTGAGAGACCATGTGGAGGTATCCCCATGTTTGTGATGAGTAATTGACGGTTGGTTTAGTGAGTTTGAGTTTGTTTTGGGTATTCTAGGGTTGAGTACCTTTTACATAGGCTATTGTTGATATGCTGTTTCGTGCGGTGCTATGTGACGGTTTGCTTGTCTGTGTGACTGTAGGACTTCGGAGCTAGGTCATGGTGAGGCGAGGAGGACCGGGACTAGGCACAGGAGGTGTTGAGGTCCAAACGGCCGGTGATGCCGAAGATGATCGATGCTGGTGAGGTGGTTGCGAGTCGGGAGATGAGGAACCGGAGCTGAAGCTACCGGTGACGGACACGACGGGCGACGATGAGAGAACCGGGACTAGGCTCAGGGAGGAGTCGGAGGTCCAGACGGTTTGGAGGTAGGTTGCGGTCGTGCGCGACGGAACAGACCAGGACTAGACTCAGGTGGAGTCGGAGGTCTCGGTCGGTGTCGGATGGACACGACGGGTAGCGGCGAGTGGATCGGGACTAGGCTCAGGGAGGAGTCGGAGGTCCAGATGGTCAGGATGCTGGGTGCGGTCGTGTGCAGCGAAGCGAACCAGACTAGATTCAGGGAAGAGTCGAGGTCCAGTCGGTCAAAGGTGCCAGTTGCGGGAAGCTTCCGGGAAGGTGCTTGAGGGGAAATTGGTAATTTGACTCAAGCAATGGTGGTGGAGGCTGGTTTCTCCCTCCAAAATCTGGTTTGACTTTCTTGCCTCATTTGGTGTTTGAGGTGAGGGAGTGGTGGTTGTATGACACTTCTTGATTTTCTCCTTGTGGGTGTTTGCTTGGAGTTAAAAGGAGTGGTGTATGCAGTTGGTTGTAGGCATTCCAGTAGAGAGTAAATGGAGTAGAGAGAGCTCAAGGGGTTGTAAGCTTCTCGTTGTGTGCTTGAGAGTGAGCAGTGTGAGCTCTGTGCGTAAGCTTGTAGTGATTTCTCCCAACTGCATATGGGGACTTAGTAAGGGGTTGAAAACCTTGTGTAATCATTCATCTCTATTCGTCAATATCAATCTGAGATGCCTTTTATTTGAGATGGACTGATTTCTTGTGCTCTCTGTGTTTTTGCCTAAGTTTGTTGCTATTCTCAGTTCATGTGATTTTGTGTAATTCTTGTTTGTGAGATAGTTTTTGGTTTGCTCAGTGAAGGAAATATGCCTCAAGACCATTTGGTCAGATAAATTCCCAAGAGCCCAATGGAAGAATCAAAGATTCCTTTTTCACCCATTTCCTTTGTTTCTTGATTTCTAGGGTTTTCATGCAGGGGATGATGGAATCTTTTGATTCCTTTCCTAAGCTGGCTTGAGGTTTGGAGTTAGAAGTTCTGAGATCATTGGGCTGGTCGCCAGCGACGGTTCCTCAACACGTTATCAGCACGACTTCGCTCCGGTGAATTGAAGGTAATCATCGAAGCCCTAATAAGTTGAATTTTCTAGATCGCATTAAAATCAAAGTTTTTCGCGTTCTAGATTGAATCTCTACGGTACAAATCCGCCCTAATCTACCGCGAGCAGACCTGAAGTCGCCGGCACAATGTCGATCGGTAGATTGCAAAACAAGGTAGATGTTGATTGCACTGTAGATTAGAAAAAGAAAAAACGAACGAAAACGAAAATTTGCATGGTTCAATTTCTGTTTGGGTTTTGTATAACTGCTGCACGAAAAAATCAGGCGCCAGCTTGAAGCCGCCGCCGGTCCACCACCGGCCTGAAGCCGCTGCCGGCATGAAGCTGCCGCCACCATGAGACGCCGGCCAACCGTGCCAGCACGCGTGCCCGCGCGCCTCCCGAAGCCGGCCGACGCCGCCAGCTAGAGGCAGTCACCGCCATGATTTCTCTTGAAGAGAATATCACTTTTGAAAAGATAGCTGAAGAAGTCTCTAATTTTCTAGTTGATTCAGTCTGATGCACAGAATGCATTAGACTTTAATTGTCATTTATTTTGTGTTAAATGGACAAGTTAGAACTTGCATGGATGGTGCTTTAGTTTTGCTTTCTCATGATGGTTGGATGATTTTGGAATAATTCATTCATTTATTCAGTTTATGATGGCATGACATGTTCAGATATTGGCGTATTTTATTTATGTGTTGAATGCCTTCTAATACATGTTAATTAAATACGTTATATTAGAACACGTGTGGCGCCATATGGAGGAAATATGCCTTGCCGACAGCGGCACATCAAATACCATCTTAAGAGAGACTAAGTATTTTCAGTCGATTCGTAAGAGCACTGGCAGCCTTACAACCATCGCCGGAAGTGATGCATGTATAATTGGTTCCGGAAAAGCCACAATTATACTTCCAATGGGCACAACTTTAGTCATTAAAGAAGCCTTATTGTACCCAGAATCGACTAGAACTCTCCTAAGTTTTAAGGATATTCGCACCAATGGTTTCCACGATGAGACTGACGAAGAGTACGATAAGGAATACCTTCTCATCACAAAGCGCGAACAAAATGGCAAAAGGGTATTAGAAAAACTTCCTTCACTAGAAACTGGGCTATATTATACGAACAATAAGGCACCTGCAGCCTACACTGTCTTGAAGACAGTATTTAGAAGCTCTGAACTATTCTGTCTCTGGCATGACAGATTAGGCCACCCAGGTCTTAGGATGATGAGAAACATAATCAACAATTCCTAAGGGCATAATATTAATATGAAAAATTTTCCGAATCATGAAGATTTTGTGTGCCCTGCATGTTCCACCAGGAAACTAATTACTAGACCCTCCACTCTAAAAGTAAAGGATGAAGTCCCTGCATTCCTGGAACGCATCCAGAGAGACATTTGCGGTCCCATTCAGCCCATCTCAGGGCCATTTAAGTATTTCATGGTGCTCATTGATGCATCCTTGAAGTGGTCATATGTGAGTTTGTTGTCCACAAGAAACTATGCCTTTGCAAAATTGACCTCGCAGATCATTCGCATCAGAAATGTGTTCCCTGATCATCACATCAAGTCCATCAGAATAGACAACGGCGGAGAATTTACATCAAAGGCATTTGATGATTATTGCATGGAGATGGAGATTGCAGTTGAGCATTCAGTACCGCATGTCCATACCCAGAATGGTTTGGCAGAGACTTTAATCAAGAGAATTAAATTTATTGCCCGACCCCTTTTGCGTAATTGTAATTTGCCAACTACATGTTGGGGACACGCAGTTCTACATGCAGCGAATCTCATCAACTGTAAGACCCGGATTTTTCAATCCAGAATCTACTGTGTTTACTGCACTATTCCCTGGATCAGTAGATAGTGCACACAGGTACATTGCTGAATCATTTCATACATCGCATAAACATTGATAATATTACAGAATTTTAGAATACACCACGTCGGGTGAGAGTTTTACAATAAGGGCCGCTCAGGCCAACTGTCTTCATTACAATAAATCAGCGGAAACAGAAGCAAAAGTGAAACCACAACCACAGGCAAGCGACTGATGGGTAATGTGTGCATAATATATTATCGAGACTCCGACAATATATGAGCACACAATGCCTTATGTCCACTTGTCCAGGCTCAAGAAAAACGTAAGCTACACCCTATTTTCCTTCATTGCTTTTCCCTTCAGTTGCAGGGGCGTCTTCGTAGGCATAATGATCCTACGTCTCTGTTTTTGGTAATGCGAGTCTGAGCACAAATCCACCGTGCTCAGCGAGCCAACACACAGGATGCAATATTTAACATGCTCAGCTTATCAAAGGAAGGCTTGGGCTTATTTTATTTTGCGTAGAGTGCTTTTGAATACAATTACTTAAAAATCTCTAAGACCTAGAAATTTTAAACTCAAAACTTATATTTTATGAAGTAAGACTATCATATAATTCGACACAGATTCCATCCACCGTTACATGGCATCTGTGCCATATAGCATCTTTCAGCGTTATAGTCGCTTAACTTACCACTGGAACGACACCCAGGACAACTCAAACTAGGGCCTTTCTCTGCCCTCCACTTTACCATTTCCACCCACAAAGTTTTTGAAATAGAACTATATCTAGTTAAGTTCCCATGTCCGCCCTTGACCGTGGGCACGGCTATTCGAATAGTTTTTGACTCTGCAGAGTTTGCACACCTTACCCACAAGAGATAAATCCACTCGTTGCCCCCACATGATTCCTTAGCCATGCGGTTGAGTAGACTATCACAGGACCTTTACAATGTATTTTTCCTAGCAGAGTTACGTCCGCTAAGGTTACCACTTCCTTGGGGTACGACCACCCTTCCAGAAGCCCCCTCTTGCGCCATCATGTCGGAGGATGTGGCCATCCTCTACCCGCCCGTGGTCACACCGGCGCAACTCTTACTAAGTCGATGCAAATTAGTTAGCCCTGCCTACATTTTGCCAGCTTGTGGTTGTACATGTTGTACACTGGGAGATCATCACAAGATTCGGTCCTTAGAGTTATCTGGGCGGTTCTACCGCTAACCCCTTTGTGCTTCCACTGCACCACTCACACACACCCTCGAACCATCCGCCCAGATAATTAAGCAAGTTGAGGCTTTTGGGAACATAAAATATCCATTCCAACATACTCCAGTCATTCCCACCATGACTGCCCAAGATCATTTCATAATTTGCAAGTGATGATTTTTGGGGTATTTTAGGTACCCCCGACTAACTAGCAATACTAAGCAACGCATTATATTAAGGAGTTATCTATGAAAACTACATTATTATAATTTTACTATGGTGACAAGGTTCATATGTCCAACATTTCAACGGAGTATTACTAACAAGCATAATATTAGGTGTATAACTAACATTTTTAAAAGTGAATGTAATATATCACATAAAATAGTAGCATGCATGTTAATAATTTAAGAGAAATTAAATTTGCACAAACATGGGTTCAACATGGTCAAAGTGTTAACTCGCCTTGGTCACAGTGATCTAGTTCTTGGTGATCTGGTGCTGCTGTCTCGGCCTCTTCCTCTTGAGCCTCGTAACCTATTTTAGCGTGCACGAAAATTTGGATAAAAAGAAAGAACAACAAATCAACCAAATAACACCAAAAATTCAAATGAACTCTAAAAATCATGATTTCAGTTCCATTGGATAGATCTTGCATTTAGATGAATTTAGAAATTTGTCTCACTCAATTTGGAGTTAAAATGAATAAGTTATGCCCATTTAAAAATCTCAGTTCTGTTAATTCCAAAAATTACCAAATTTCTGACAGGTGGGTCCCATATGTCATATTTTCCATTTTATCTTTTTCTTTAATTTCTTATTCTCTGTGTCTATGGCCAGTAGGGCCCACATGTCAGTGTGTCCGGTCACTGACAAGTGGGACCCCTCTGTCAGTGGCCATGAGTGTGCTGGGCCACTGACATGTGGGACCCTAGGGGCTCTGGACCCATCTGGCGGGGGGTGGCACTGACAGGCGGGGCCCAGAGGCCAGCCGGCCCACTGGCCAACAGTGGCTGACGGGCGGGGCCCAACTGTCAGCGGGGAAAAAATAAAAGAAATGCTCGACCTCAACACGCGGAGCCAGGGGCTCGAACGCGCGCCAAGGGAGCCAGGGGGAGGAGTAACGGTGCTAGCCAAGTGAACCTCAAGATGTTGCTTACCATATAAGGGTAAATAATCCCCTTAAGGTGGGTCCAGGGTGAGGTCGAGCAGAGGTGGAAGAAGGCGGTGGCGCCGGCGGTGAGGGTTGGCCGGAGGGGTCCGGTGAGTTCCAAAATGCGTCCCCGGTGTGAAGAGGGTGTCGATGGTGCGGTCAGTGGGGACCGAGGGGCACCGGAGGGTGGTCGGCAGCATGCAGTGGCGGCGGCGCTGGAAGGAGCTCCGGTGATGGCGGTGTACGGCCGGTAAGAAGCTCGGGAGGGAACGGGGTTGTCTTTGCGATGGACCAAGGATGGTGTAGTGGCGGGTAATTGGAGTCTAATGGCCTATATTGGTGGATCGGGTGTCGCCGGAGTTGGAGAGGATGATGGCCTCGTCGGCGGTTGAAGCAATTTAAGTTCAATTGCTTTCGGGGAAGTGAAGAGGAAGTTGTGGCGATGCGAATGAGAGGGTCTCCCGGGTTTTATAGCGGTCTAGGCATGGACGATTGCGGCGATGGTCGTGCGCGCCCATTCGGGTGTCAGCGGCGGCATCAGCGGGCGGCGGGGGTGAGGTCGTGCGATACTTGGCTGTGGCCGCACGTCACCCGTGTCGTGCGTCCTCCGGGTCCTTCGGCTTTTGACTGGCGACGAGCGGAGGAGAATGCGCGAAGGGGTTCAGCCGTGCGGGGGAAAAGACAGAGAGAAGGGGAGGAAGAAGACAACGCGCGGGAGAGGCCCGCTGGCCAGAGAGAGTGCGGGGAGAGGGCGAGGGCCGTGTGGCAGAGGCGGGATCGGCGCATGCGCGAGTTGGGCCGCGCGGGGCGTCCGGCTGGGCCGCGGCGCAGGCGCGCCAGGCGGGAAGCAGAGGGACTGGGCTGGGCCGGAGGTGATGGCCGGCCCGGCTCTGCCTTTTTCTGTTATTTTTTTTGTATTTCTTTTGTTTTTGTTTTAGCAATTGTGTATATATATGTGTTTCCCCATATTTATTACTTTCTTTCTTGTTTCCCCATATTACTGTATTTACCATTTTTAGACATTAATTCTATAGGGACTATTTTCTTGTTATGCATAGTTGTATGCATATATGTGTATATTTATAAATGTTCATATTTTTATTTGTTTACTCCTTAACTATTCATACCATTATTCTTAGACATGAGGTGTTATATTTAAATACATTTCCCTTTGTACTCTTTTGGATCACCTTTTCAGATTCTTAGTTTAGATTTTAATTTTAATTTTTTTAATATTTAATCATGTTTGTTTCCTCTTTAGCTTTTGGAACCTTCATCAAATTTTTCAGGAAAATCCCATAAACTCCAAATTCAAATAAAATTCATTGCAAAAATTAATTCAAAAACATCACATTTCACGATTTAAATTTTTAGGATGTTACATCAACTTTAGACCTTCGGCCTACAACATCCGTTCACCTATGCAATTAGCGCAAGGGTCACCACCGAAAATCTCTCATCTCAGAAGATTTGGATGCAAAGTTTATGTACCTATACCCCCTCCGCAGCGTACTGCAATGGGCCCTCTCCGCAAGATTGGGATATACTTTGGTTATAAGACTGCATCCATAATCAGGTATTTGGAACCCATGTCGGAAGATTTGCATACTGCCCGCTTCACTGACTGCATTTTTGATGAGGATAATTTCCCAACATTAGGGGGAGGAAATCAACCCCTTGATGAAAAATATCAGGAAATTACGTGGGAAGCCACGGGAATTCATGCACATGACCCGCGTACTAGTGAAACAGAGAAAGAGGTCCAGAAGATCATCAACTTGCAAGCATTAGCAAACCAACTGCCTGATCACTTTAGTGATTTAAAGAGCGTGACTAAGTCGTAGTGTCTACACGCAATGCACCGGAGAGGGTTGAAATACCAAAGAAAAATTGAAGGTATCCCTAATCCCGTCCAGAGGCCTCAGAATAAAAGGACGAGAACTCCAGTTCCTCGAGTCCAAAGTAACCGGGGACGTCCGGCAAAAAAGGATAAGAAGGACTTACCACAGTTGATCACTGAAGTCCCCCAGAATGAGAAGGGGAGCCAGTTGAGACCTAGCACAAGTATGACACCTTCGGAAAAGGACATACTGGATCTAAATATCCCTATTGGCATGGATGTGTGCGCACACATCAGAGCCGAAAAACTAAAGGGAATTGCCACCGCAATTGAAAGAAGCGATGCGCAAGGTGAAACTCCAGAAGAAGCAACTCATGAAGAAATAGCTATAAATTATGTGCACACGGGAGAGTCCATGAACAGGACAACAGCCTCCGATGCCGATCATCGATCTTGATCCCGAGCCTGCATCACTCGCTGAATGTAAGAAAAGATCAGATTGGGAAGATTGGAAGAAGGTAATAGCAACTGAATTGCTATCTCTGAACAAAAGAGATGTGTTTGAGCCCGTATGCCGCACGCCTCCCCATGTGCACTCCGTAGTGCACAAGTGGGTATTTGTTCGAAAGAGGAATGAAATAAACGAAGTAGTGAGATACAAAGCAAGGCTAGTAGTACAATGTTTCACTCAACGTCCTGGAGTTGATTATGAAGAAACCTACTCCCAAGTCATGAGTGGAATTACCTTATAGATATTTGATCCCATTGCAGTGACTTGAACTTAGAAATGAAATTGATGGATGTGGTGACTGCATACCTTTACGGTAACTTGAATTCGGAGATTTATATGAAAGTCCCTGAAGGAATCCCTCTCCCAAATCAAGACAGAGCAAATATAAATCTGTACAGTGTGAAACTCAGAAAGTCATTGTATGGACTGAAGCAATCTGGAAGAATGTGGTATAATCGCTTGAGCCACTTCACTACAAGAAAGGCTACACGAAGAATGAAGACTGTCCTTGTGTATTTTATACGGCGATCCCAGAATGGATTCTGTATAATCTCCGTGTATGTAGATGATCTGAACATCATTGGGACAGTAGAAGACATAAAAGAAGCAAGCTCCTACTTGGAGTCAGAATTTGAAATGAAAGATTTGGGCAAAACCAAGTTCTGCTTAGGCCTGCAGATTGAGTATGTCCCTGAAGGAATCTTGGTACATCAGTCAACTTACACTCAGAAGGTGCTAGAAAGGTTTGTCTTTGAGAAGGCATTCCCATCGAAAGTACCGATGATCAGGAGGTCTTTACAGCAAGAAAAGGATCCTTTCCGACCTAGGGAAGAGGGGGGAAGGCTTGGGACCGGAATTCCCATACTTGAGTGCAGTTGGAGCACTCATGTACTTAGCAAACTGCACCAGACCGGACATTGCATTTACCGTGAACCTCTTAGCAAGGTACAGTGCAGAACCTACCAAAAGGCATTGGCAGGGCATAAAGGACATATTTCGATACCTCCAAGAAAGCAAGGACCTTGGATTGTTCTACAGAAAGAATTAAGATCTGAACTTGATTGGCTATGCAGATGATGGGTACCTGTTAGACCCGCATATCGCAAAGTCACAAACAGGCTATGTATTCCTATGTGGTGGAACTGCGATTTCCTGGAAATCGTCTAAGCAAAGCCTTGTAGCTATTTCGACGAACCACTCAGAAATTATAGCACTATATGAAGCCACATGAGAGTGCGCTTGGCTCCGCCGAATGATTCACCACATCCAGCAGTCATGTGGGATAAATATTGTGCAAACCCCTACAATTATCTATGAAGATAATGTCGCTTGCGTTGCACAAGTGTAAACGGGCTATGTGAAGTGTCATCTCACAAAGCATATCAACCCCAAGTTCTTCTATGCACATGAATTGCAAAAGATGGACGAGATCAAAGGTACTGCATACTAAGTCATGTGAAAATCTGGCAGATTTGTTCACTAAGTCACTCCCTGCATCTAGCTTTGGAAAGGTGCGTGCATGGAATTAGAACGATGAGACTTAGAGAAGTGCATAATTCAGGGGGAGAATTCTCTCAAGCCCGCTAATAAATCTTGATCATGTGAAAATTAAGTGCCCAAAAGAATAAAGTCCTGAAGACCAAATGAAATTGGGTGGATTGTACTCTTTTTCCCTTGACGAGTTTTCCTGAAGTTTCTCGACCAAGGTTTTAATGAGGCAATTCGTGCATTGCAGCATAACATGTATCATGTACTCTTTCTCCAAATTTTTCCCACTGAGTTTTTATGGAGTTTTAACGAGGCATAAACGTGTCAGGTGAGTGCCCAAGGGGGAGTGTTAGGAAACCTGGGCCCAGGCCAGCAGACCTGGCCCATTATGGACACCCCACCGGAGACTATAAGTAGGGAGCCATACCGGCATATTTACACAGACATGCAATTGAAAGAAATAAAGAAAGACTAGGAGTTTTCTCTACTTCTTTCTATGTTCAATCTATTATTCTGTCTTCTGTGATTGATTCGATTTGTTCTAAGCAGAGGAATCGATCAGACTGGTCGCCAGTGACGGTTCCTCAATAAATCCAACCAATTTGGCAATTTCAGACCGAAATGTGCTGAGGGCAAGAGTTTCATTCCTATAGACGAGAACTCTCTTTTACGGTACAATTGCTAAGTGTACCTTAGCTATCTACTGGGTTTTGCATGAGCTAGCAAAAAGGCCGTTTGTGCCTTCCTACATATATGGCTTATATATTATAATTCTGAGTAGATGTGAATATATGTTATAATTCTAAACAGAATGAACAGATGTGAATAGATGTTATAATTCCTATATATATGGCTTATATGGTTATATGTGGATTTATAGATAATTATTTGTGCATGACGCATAGTCCCACGGGTACTATGGTCGGTAATTGATATCTGGTTGTGCAGGATAAATCTCTTATAGTTGATTTAATGCTGCCTACGTAATAAATTATAGTATATTTATTCGAGATTAATTACAACATATGGGCAATCATCTAGTTTTAGATAAGATATGAGCAAAATATCCACCAATAATATCCTAAGCATGAAGTATGAGGTTAGTAAGATCTAGCTTCCGCAATGCATTTTATCTAAACTTGTACCTAGGAGGAGTACCACTTGCAAGGCATGTTGCTCCCTCTATTCATTTCTATTTGATGTTCTAGAATTTCGTACCGTCAAATTTTTCAAAGTTTGACTACTAATATATTTGAAACTATCTAGATTGGCTACGTAAGAAATATATTCATTCGCTACTACAAAAAGACTACACTGGACGTCTCATCACAGACGGTTCTAAAGAACCGTCAATGTTATAATTATCACGGACAATTTTAAAAGCGATGGTTAGAACTGTCTGTGATACATAGTTATCACAGATAGTTATTTTTAAGAACTGTCTGTGATATTATCAATATCACATATGGTTCGGATTAAAAACCGTCTATGATATCAGCATACATCACAGACGGTTTTTAATCCGAACCATCTATGATAATACCACATCACCGATCCGTGGCATCTCTACGAGGATTTTGATCTCACCCATCCATTCTCTCCACATCGAATGGTAGGCACCAGTCTCCTCCCACCTCTCGCCCCTTATTACTTCCCCACTCCCTTTCCTGCTGCTCTTAGTTCATCCACTCCCCCATCCGATCTGCTTCCTCCCCCAAACCGAAATGCCCCATCCCCTCGACAACGCCGACTACCACTGTGAGCTCCTTCGCATCTAGTTGTAACGCCACGATTCATTACACAAGACACTCTTGTGGTAAGTGTCGTAAGAGTGTCTTATGCAAAATCATCGTCGTGACACAACAGTGACGCTACCGCCACCTCTCCTTCATTGCTGGTGATATCTCCCATCGGATCCCCACCCTTGTCTTTCTTGATACTTGGATCTAAAATTATAAAATTGATAGATGGCAAATTAGGGTTTCGGTCAAGTAAATCTTGATTCTGCTACATTTTTTCTTCTACCAATTTCTTGAAGACTTCAATCCATAGACTAAATTGACTTTTAGCGCCTTGTGTGAACTTAGGTATGTAGAGGAGGCTACACGTCAAGGCCCATTCAGCTGTTCAATGGGTCTGAAAACTTCGGAGGCCGTTTTGAGCCCCTAAACGATTTTTTTGGAAATTTCACTTTTCTTGAGCCTCGCGAATGAACCAAAGCTATACTTACTGATTTTTGGATGTAACTTTTCATTACCTATCACGGACAATGCAAAGGAGTACGAAAAGAAGAAGAAAAGGCCAGAAAAAACACAAAAATGCCAAAATACCAAAAAAAGGATAAAATTAAGAAACTAGAAATTAGAAGCTAAAAGCCCAATGGAAAAACCAAAATAAGCAGGACCTAAAAGATCTGTATCTTCTGCAAGAAACAACTTCCTTCTCTCTTCACTCCCTTTTCTTCCGTGCCATGTAAATCCTACATGGCAAGAGGAATCAAAAACAGTCAGCTCGGGCGTCCGCAGTCCGCTTTCAGCTTGTAACGCCAAATCCTCCAATCCAATTAGATGGACACTAGTTGAGAAACCGTATCAACCTGTAACAAATATCAGAACTCAGAACTCATGTAGTCTAATTTCTATAGCACGGCTACGTTGCAAACCGTTGCTACCCATGCAGCCGGTGCCCCCAGCTTTCGCGGCGGCGGGGAGGACGAGCAGTCAAGCAGGAAAAAGTAGCGTCAGCAAAGACCGTAAGGAAAAAGAGAGTTGGGCGCAGCCCAGATAATTAAGCTCGCTTGATTAGATTCCGCTTAGTACGTCGAGGAATCAAACACAATCAGCTCCCGGAATTCGCTTCATCTCCGGTCAGAATTTTAGGTGGCGGCTTCATGGAAGAAATTGCAGCCGGACAAGTTGTCTAATAATTTATCTGGGTCGACGAAAAGACATGGAAAGTGGAAACCACACGTTGTCGACTTTCCCCACTGCCCACTGTAATGTCGTTTGGGCATCTCGGTCTTCGAGGAGACCGTTGCTCCCTGTCAATTCCAATTACTCCTTTATTGGTAGAAGGTTTGATCAGTCCAACCAGTTTGGCATTCGAGAATTAGGACCGACATGTGAGACCGTATGTGCCTTCCTACATATATGGCTTATATGTTATAATTCTGAACACATGTGAACAGATGTAAACATATATTATACTTCTGAACAGATGTGAACATATGTTATAATTCTGAACAGATGTGAACATATGTTATAATTCCTACATATGTGGCTTATATGTTATATGTGGATTTATAGATAATTATTTGTGCATGATGAATAGTCCACGGGTACTATATATGGTTGGTAATTGATAACTGGTTGTGCAGGATGAAATCTCTTATATTTGATTTAATGCGGCCTACGTACTAAATTATAAAAGGAGGTCACATGATTAGAATTATGGTATATTTAATCGAGATTAATTACAACATGTGGGCGATCAGCTAGCTTTAGAAAAGATATGAGCAAAATATCCACCAATAATATCCTAAGCATAAAGTATGAGTTATTAAGAGCTAGCATCCGCAATGCATTTTCTCTAAACTTGTACCTAGGAGGACAACCACTACAATGCATGTTGTTTTTTCCATTCATTCCTATTTGATGCCCTAGAATCTGAAACATCAAATTTTCTAAAGTTTGATCATTAATATATTTGAAACTATTTAGATTGGCTACATAAAAAGCTATATCATTGGATTTATCGTAAAAATACCTCTAGATTACTATAATTTTGTTAGTTCATAATAAGACAAAGTTACAAAAAGTAACGATCGTAAAAATCAAAGACGTCAAATAAAATAGAACACATGAAGCATGTTTTAGGTTGTATCTAGAGGCCCACAAGATTAATTGATGCATTTAATTTTTAAAATAGGTGGGCTCAAAAAACTTATTTTTGAGATACAAACTTTCCCCTCAATATGGTATCTACTCATATCAACCTGTATTGATCTGATTAAAGTAGTTGTATCTCCTGCAAGATACAACTTCCTTCTCTTTCCAATCCTACGTGGCATGAGGAATCAAACACAGTCAGCTCCGGCGTCCGCAGTCCGCTTTCAGCATGAGGAATCCTACGTGGCATGAGGAATCAAACACAAGATTAATTGGTTGGTGGCTTCATTGAAAAAAAAATGCGCTGGACAAGTTGTGAAATAATTTATCAGTCCATCAGTATCCGAAGAACACACATGCTGTGGGCAGACATTTGCCAGAGTGACATCCACATGGACATCTCAGCCTTCCAGGAAACAGTTGCTCTCTTCCCTCGTCGATTCTAATTGCTCCTTTATTAGGAAACGGTTGATTAGTCCAACCAGTTTGGCATTCCAGTTCATCTGAGAGCAGGCAAGTTTTCTGATGGGTTTTGCATGTGCGAAGAAAAAGGCATCTCTAGCCCGTCTGTACCTTTCAGACGCGCCTACGGTTTCAAAAAAGCGAGTGTGGGTGTGGAGTGTCCGTGGTTCCCATTAGTTTCCCGAATCGCATGTTGGCAGGGTGGAAACGGATCGGATACGATCGAATAGTTTGAAATACGAATACGGATCTATATTTTTAAAACAAATATAAATATGGATTCGAATATTCTCAAATACGGATACGAATATTCTCGAATACGAATACAAATATTTTCGAATACGGATTTTCTCGGATACGAATATCGGATAAAACGGATTTCTAGCGGTTTTGCCAATTTTTCACCAATTATCGGTTTTAAACCGCCTAAATTCAAATTTTGAAACACAAAATTTGTACGAATTTTTCATGGGTTTTAGAAATGAATCGAATAGTCTCGAATACGAATACGGATACGAATATTCTCGAATGCGAATGCGAATACGAATATTCTCAAATATGGATACGAATATTCTCGAATACGAATACGAACGTTTTCGAATACGGATTTTGCTTACCATATTCGCGTTTTCTCGAATACGAATATCGGATAAAACGAATTATCCGTTACCGTTTTCCACCCCTACATGTTGGCAAGGGCTCTATAGGTTCAAACGAAGAATGTACTCCCTCCGCCTGAGCTCATAAAACTTATTTTTAATCGACATTGTTCATAAATATAGGATGTATGCCATATACAAATACAAAATAATTATATTGTTCCATGTATATTCCTAATAAATATTTGTTTAGTTTGTATCCTTATATATGTATGCATTGAATATAGTACTTAGAGATAACAATTAACGATATTGTACTCATTTCCAATACCTTCTTATTCTATATGCAAGACAAAATGTGCCATATATCTTTGGGTAGATGGAGTAATTCACAAGGGCAATGATTACATTGATAACCACGATATGGGTGTGGGGAACAAGGAGGTAACAATTAACGATATATGTATTAAGGAGTACTAATTTCTCAACTCTTCTCTAAATATAAGTTATTCTATAATTTCAAGGTACATTTACATAGTTTCTCCCTGTTATGCCCTCATTGAATGAATGTATATGTTCCTATAAATAAATGAGGTCCATCTCTCAGCCTCTCTCTCTCTCTCCTTCTCAACACATTTAAGAGTGGAATCATTAAAATATAGGAATAAATGAAATGGCACCAAGGTCATTTCTATCAGGGCAGTCCCAGTGCTCCACGTAGGATAGTGTCTATGGCATTAATTAGATTGTCATGTAGGAGTTTTAGATGATGTGGCGCTATATTAAATAAGAGATAGAAGAAAAAGAGGAAGAAACTGGGTCTCATGCAAGACCTAGTTTCTATAAGAAAACCAATGCAATAGACACTGCCAAATTTTGCATTGGAGAGATGGTGGTATCTTCATGATAGATGGAGCAAAATTATGATTGGTGGAGAGGAGAGAGAGATTTTGATGCTTAATTAATTGCTTGGGTTATAAATAGACATGGTGCATTGGAGACAATAGTGTCTAAAGTAGTGTCCATATGACATGGCATAGATAGAAACTACTTAAGTGGTTTCTGCGCTGGGACTGCCCTCACTCCTTTCCTATAAATAAATGAGGTCCATCTCTCAACCTCTCTCTCGCCCCTTCTCAACATATTTAAGAGTGGAATCATTAAAATATAGGAATAAATGAAATGACACCAAGGTCATTTCTCTCACTCCTTAATTTGTATGCCCAAAGTTTAAAAGGCTCATATTTCGAATAACAAGATAAGGATTTGATGACATGATGATGCCCCTAAAATGGATTAAAAGAAGTGGTTAGAAACAACCCAAACACAATTCTTACACTCTCCTTTTTTTAACAAAAAGATACTCAATCATTATTAAATAGTTGTCACTTTTGACTAAATTATACTGGAGTAATAATATCTTTACTCTTATAAATATTTTGGTTATTGTGATGGTGGTCGGTTTACTACCTCCACCTAAATAGAGATCTTCTGTGGAGAATAGAATCATCTGCGTGTGTATGTATGTAGCTTATGTTATAATTATTTAGGGAGCAACCAAACAATGTTATACCATTTGGAAACACTTCAAACAGTATAATAAAGTTTTATGGAGTTTTAACATACTGCAACAAGTTTCATGTAAGTTTTAGTGATGTAACAAGTTTTATGGAAATTTCAAGTTTAATAGGTAGAAGTTTCAAGAAGGTTTAGCAAAATTTTCAAATAAATTTCAACAACTTTCACAAATTTCAACAATATTCAAAAAGTTTTCCAAAAAGTCCCAAAACTTCAAGAAAAGTCCCACTTTGTTTCATCAAGTTTCACGAGGTTTTAGAGAGTTTCAAATAGGTTTCGGAGAGTTTAGTGTATTATTCGAGTGTTTCAACGTGTTTCAGTGAGTTTCAAATATGAAACTTGATTGAAAAATAAGTTTTAGAATAGCTTAAAAAATATTCAAAAATAAACTTCAAAGTTTCAGAGAGTCGACAAA